>JAWPHD010021370.1:0-28483 GCA_037043455.1 Cyrtodaria siliqua | reverse complement strand
GAGTGTGATGTGTTGGGAATGGCAGTGTGATGTGATGGGAATGGAGAGTGTGATGTGATGGGAATGGCATAGTGTTATTTGATGCGAATGACAGTGTGATGTGATGAAAATGGCATAGTGTTATGGGATGTGATTGGAATGGCATAGTGTGATGTGATGTGATGTGAATGACAGAGTAAGATGTGATAGGTATGGCAGAGTGTGTGGTGTGATGCGAATGGCAGAGTATGATGTGATGGGAATGGCAGAGTGTGATGTGATGGGAATGACAGTGTTATGTGATGGGAATGACAGAGTGTGGTGTGCTGGGAATGACAGAGTGTGATGTGATGGGAATGGCAGAGTGTGATGTGATGGGAATGACAGAGTGTGGTGTGATGGGAATGGCAGTGTTATGTGATGGGAATGGCAATGTTATGTGATGGGAATGACAGAGTGTGGTGTGATGGGAATGGCAGTGTGTGATGTGATTGGAATGACAGAGTGTGATGTGATGGGAATGACAGAGTGTGATGTGATGGGAATGGCATAGTGTGATGTGATGCGAATGACAGTTATGTGATGGGAATGGCAGAGTGTGATGTGATGGGAATGGCAGAGTGTGATATGATGGGAATGGCAGAGTTAGATGTGATGGGAATGACAGAGTGTGATGTGATGGGATATGGCATAGTGTGATGTGATGGGAATGACAGTGTTATATGATGGGAATGGCAGAGTGTGATGTGATGGGAATGGCAGAGTGTGTGATGTGATGGGAATGGCAGAGTGTGATGTGATTGCAATGGCAGGGTGTGATGTGATGGGAATGGCAGAGTATGATATGAAGAGAATGGCAGTGTGTGATGTGATTGGAATGGCAGTGTGTGATGCGATGGGAATGACAGAGTGTAATGTGATGGGAATTACAGAGTGTGATGTGATGGGAATGGCAGAGTGTGATGTGATGGTGACGGCATATTGTGATGTGATGGGAATGACAGAGTGTGATGTGATAGGAATGGCAGAGTGCGATGTGATGGGAATGGCAGGTTATGATGTGATGGGAATGGCAGAGTATGGTTTGATAGGAATGACAGTGTGATGTGGTGGGAATGGCAGAGTGTGATTTGATGGGAATGGCAGAGTGTGATGTGATGGGTATGGCATAGTGTGATGTGATGGGAATGACAAAGTGTGATGCAATGGGAATGGCAGTGTGTTATGTGATGGGTATGGCATTGTGTGATACGATGGGAATGACAGAGTGTGATGCGATGGGAATGGCAGAGTGTGATGCAATGGGAATGGCAGAGTGTGGTGTGATGGGAATGACGGAGTGTGATGCAATGGGAATGGCAGAGTGTAATGTGATGGGTATGGTATTGTGTGATGCGATGGGAATGGCAGAGTGTGATGTGATGGGAATGGCAGAGTGTGATGTGATGGGAATGGCAGAGTGTGATGCAATGGGAATGGCAGAGTGTGATGTGATGGAAATGACAAAGTGTGATGCAATGGAAATGGCAGAGTGTGATGTGATGGGTATGGCATTGTGTGATGCGATGGGAATGGCAGAGTGTGATGTGATGGGAATGACAGAGTGTGTTGCGATGGGAATGGCAGAGTGTGATGTGATGGGAATGGCAGAGTGTGATGTGATCGGAATGGCAGAGTGTGATGTGATGGGAATGGCAGAGTGTGATGCTGTGGTGAGGACAATGGGGCAAGCTGTGATGAGGATGATTGAGCATAGTATGGTATGACAGATCGTGGTATTATGAGTATGATCTTGTCTAAACTGATGAGTATGGTAAACTATGCTATAGTCTGTATGATAGAGACTGGCATGTTGAGTACAGTAAAGCGCTTGGCTGTACTCATCATGCCTTGCTCTATCATACTGATCATGCCATGCTCTTCCATATGGTAGTACATGATACAATGGTTATGGTAGAGCGCTATGCCATAATCATCCTATCTTGCTCTACCAAACTCATCAGACTACACTGTGTCATTCTCATCATAGTACACTGGTTCTAATCATACTACACTCTATCATTCTCATCCCATCACAACCTGTCATTCTCATCACATCACACACTGCCATTCCCATCACATCGCACTCTGACATTCCCATCACATCTCCCTCTGCCATTCCCATAACATCACACTCTGCCATTCCCATAACATCACATACTGCCATTCCAATAACATCTCACTCTGCCATTCCCATCACATCACACTCTGCCATTCCAGTCGCATCTCACTCTGCCATTCCAATCAATCACACGCTGCCATTTCCATCACATCACACTCTGCCATTCCAATCACATCACACTTTGCCATTCCCACCACATCACACTTTGCATTTCCCACCACATCACATTCTGTCATTCTCATCCCATCACACTCTGCCATTCCCACCACATCACGCTTTGCCATTCCTACCACATCACACTATGCCATTCCCATCACATCACACTTTGCCATTACCATCACATCACACTCTGCCATTATCATCACATCCCACTCTGCCCCATTCCGATCACATCACACTCAGCCATTCCCATCACATCTCACTCTGCCATTCCCATCACATCACACTCTGCCATTCCCATCACATCACACTCTGCCATTCCCATCACATCACACTGCCATTTCCATCACATCACACTCTACCATTCCCACCAAATCACACTATGCCATTCCCACCACATCACACTGCCATTTTCATCCCATCACACTCTGCCATTCCACATCACATCACACTGCTATTCCCATCACATCATACTCTACCATTCCCATCACATCACACTCCACCTTTCCCATCACATCACACTCTGCCATTCCCACTACATCACACTATGCCATTCCCACTACATCACACTCTGCCATTCTGATCAAATCACACTCTGCCAGTCCGCATCACATCACACTATGCCATTCCCACCACATCAGAATCTGCCATTCTCACCCCATCACACTCCGCCATTCTCATCCCATCACACTCTGCCATACCCATCACATCACACTCTGCCATCCGCATCACAACACACACTGACATATCCATCTCATCACTCCAGTTTTGGGGTTTTCTTGGCTGGTTAAAGCTGTTTATATTGTGTCTAAAGAGTTTGGATTCTCAAAATATGTAAGTTGTATATATATATACCTCATCGTCAGTAGGTTTAGAAACGGTTTGCATATGTTGTAAAATTTGGCTGTTGTTGGCGGGATAGCTACTTTAATAACCATTGCCCTATGTCATTCAATATGGCCAACAGTACATTTAATAACCCTCACTTCACATTTTCCGAGATCGCCAACAGTACCTGAGTACCTATCGTCCAATGTCATTCAATATGGCCAACAGTACATTTAATATTCATCACCCCACATCCCCAAAGATTGCCAGTTGTAGCTTTAATGACCATCATCCCACATCTTCTAAAACTACCAACAGTACCTTTAACAGTCATCATCAAATATTGTACAAGATCGCAAACATTACCTTTAATTACCACCATCCCACATCCTCCAAAATGGACAACAGTACCTTTAATTACCACCTTCCCACATTCTCCAAAATGGACAACAGTACCTTTAATTACCACCATCCCACATCCTCCAAAATGGACAAAATACCTTTAGATACCACCATCCCACATCCTCCAAAATGGACAACAGTACCTTTAATTACCGCCATCCCACATCCTCCAAAATGGACAACAGTACCTTTAATTACCATAACCCCACATCCTCCAAAATGGACAATCTTTAATTATCTTTAATTACCATCATCTAACATCCTCCAAAATGGACAACGGTACCTTTAATTACCACAATCCCACATCCTCCAAAAAAGACAAAAGTACCTTTAATTACCATCAACCGACATCCTCCAAAATGGGCAACAGTACCTTTAATTACCGCCATCCCACATCCTCCAAAATGGACAACAGTACCTTTAATTACCATAACCCCACAGCCTCCAAAATGGACAACAGTACCTTTAATTACCATCATCCCACATCCTCCAAAATGGGCAACAGTACCTTTAATTACCACCAACCCACATCCTCCAAAATGGACAACATTACCTTTAATTACCACCATCCCACATCCTCCAAAATGGACAACCAAAATGGACAACATTACCCTTAATTACCACCATCCCACATCCTCCAAAATGGACAACAGTACCTTTAATTACCACCACCCCACAGCCTCCAAAATGGACAACAGTACCTTTAATTACCATCATCCCACATCCTCCAAAATGGACAACAGTACCTTTAATTACTATCACCCCACATCCTCCAAAATGGACAACAGTACCGTTAATTACCATCACCACACATCCTCCAAAATGGACAACAGTACCTTTAATTACCATCACCCCACATCCTCCAAAATGGGCAACAGTACCTTTAATTACCACCATCCCACATCCTCCAAAATGGACAACATTACCTTTAATTACCAGCACCCCACATCCTCCAAAATGGGCAACAGTACCTTTAATTAGCACCATCCCAAATCCTCCTAAATGGACAATATTACCTTTAATTACCATGATCCCACATCCTCCAAAATGTCCAACATTAGCTTTAATTACCACCATCCCACATCCTCCAAAATGGGCAACAGTACCTTTAATTACCACCACCCCACATCCTCCAAAATGGGCAACAGTACCTTTAATTACCACCATCCCACATCCTCCAAAAGGGACAACATTACCTTTAAAAACCATCACCCCACATCCTCCAAAATGGACAATAGTACATTTAATTACCATCACCCCACATCCTCCAAAATGGACAATGGTATCTTTAATTACCATCATCCCACATCCACCAAAATGGGCAACAGTACCTTTAATTACCATCACCCCACATCCTCCAAAATGGCCAACAGTACCTTTAATTACCATCACCCCACATCCTCCAGAATGGACAATGGTATCTTTAATTACCATCACCCCACATCCTCCAAAATGGACAATAGTACCTTTTATTACCATAACCCCACATCCTCTAAAATGGGAAAAATTACCTTTAATTACCACCATCTCACATCCTCCAAAATGGACATTGGTATCTTTAATTACCATCATCCCACATCCACCAAAATGGACAACAGTATCTTTAATTACTATCACCCCACATCCTCCAAAATGGACAATAGTACCTTTAATTACCATCACCCCACATCCTCCAAAATGGGCAACAGTACCTTTAATTACCGTCACCCCACATCCTCCAAAATGGACAACATTACCTTTAATAACCATCAACCCACATCCTCAAAAATGGACAACAGTATCTTTATTTACAATCACCCCACATCCACCAAAATGGGCAACAGTGCCTTTTATTACCGTCACCCCACATCCTCCAAAATGGACAACAGTACCTTTAATTACCATCACCTCACATCCTACAAAATGGACAACAGTACCTTTAATTACCACCATCCCACATCCTCAAAAATGGGCAACAGTACCTTTAATTACCACCACCCCACATCCTCCAAAATGGACAACAGTGCCTTTAATTACCATCACCCCACATCCTCCAAAATGGGCAACAGTACCTTTAATTACCACCATCCCACATCCTCCAAAATGGGCAACAGTACCTTTAATTACCATCATTCCACATCCTCCTAAATGGGCAACAGTACCTTTAATTACCATCACCCCACATCCTCCAAAATGAGCAACAGTACCTGTAATTACCATCACCCCACATCTTCCAAAATGAGCAACAGTACCTTTAATTAACACCATCCCTTATCCTCCAAAATGGACAACAGTACCTTTAATTACCATCACCCCACATCCTCCAAAATGGGAAACAGTACCTTTAATTACCATCACCCCACATCCTCCAAAATGGGCAACAGTACCTTTAGTTACCACCATCCCACATCCTCCAAAATGGACAACATTACCTTTAATTACCATCACCCCACATCCTTCAATATGGACAACAGTACCTTTAATTACCACCTTCCCACATCCTCCAAAATGGACAACGGTACCTTTAATTACCACAATCCCACATCCTCCAAAATGGACAAAAGTACCTTTAATTACCACCATCCCACATCCTCCAAAATGGACAACATTACCTTTAATTACCATCACCCCACATCCTCCAAAATGGACAACAGTACCTTTAATTACCGCCATCCCACATCCTCCCAAATGGACAACAGTGCCTTTAATTACCATAACCCCACAGCCTCCAAAATGGACAACAGTACCTTTAATTACCATCATCCCACATCCTCCAAAATGGACAACAGTACCTTTAATTACCATCATCCCACATCCTCTAAAATGGGAAAAATTACCTTTAATTACCACCATCTCACATCCTCCAAAATGGACAACATTACCTTTAATTACCATCATCCACATCCACCAAAATGGACAACAGTATCTTTAATTACCATCACCCCACATCCTCCAAAATGGACAATAGTACCCTGTTAATTACCATCACCCCACATCTCCAAATGGACAACAGTACTTTAATAGCACCATCCAAATCCTCCAAAATGGACAATATTACCTTTAATTACCATGACCCCACATCTCCAAAATGGGCAACATTACCTTTAATTACCACCATCCCAACATCCTCCAAAATGGGGCAACAGTACCTTTTAATTACCACCACCCAATCCTCCAAAATGGACAAACAGTACCTTTAATTACCATCACCCCACATCCTCCAAAATGGACAATATTACCTTTAATTACCATCACCCACATCCTCCAAAATGGGCAACAGTACCTTTAAATACCACCATCCCACATCCTCCAAAATGGGCAACAGTACCTTTAATTACCATCATCCCACATCCTCCAAAAATGGCAACATTACCTTTAATTTACCATCACCCCACATCCTCCAAAATGAGGCAACAGTGCCTTTAATTAACACCATCCCTTATCCTTCAAAATGGACAACATTACCTTTAATTACCATCACCCCACATCCTCCAAAATGGGCAACAGTACCTTTAATTACCATCACCCCACATCCTCCAAAATGGGCAACAGTACCTTTAGTTACCACCATCCACATCCTCCAAAATGGACAACATTACCTTTAATTTACCATCACCTCACAACCTTCAAAATGGACAACAGTACCTTTTAATTACCATTACCCCACATCCTTCAAAATGGACAATATTACCTTTAATTACCATCACCCCACATCCTCCAAAATGGGCAACAGTACCTTTAAATACCACCATCCCCACATCACCAAAATGGGCAACAGTACCTTAATTACCATCATCCCACATCCTCCAAAATGGGCAACATTACCTTTAATTACCATCACCCACATCCTCCGAAATGAGCAACAGTGCCTTTAATTAACACCATCCCTTATCCTCCAAAATGGACAACATTACCTTTAATTACCATCACCCCACATCCTCCAAAATGGGCAACAGTACCTTTAATTACCAGCACCCCACATCCTCCAAAAGGGGCAACAGTACCTTTAATTAGCACCATCCCAAATCCTCCAAAATGGACAATATTACCTTTAATTACCATGACCCAACATCCTCCAACATGGGCAACATTACCTTTAATTACCACCACCCCTCATCCTCCAAAATTGACAACAGTACCTTTAATTACCATCACCCCACATCCTCCAAAATGGGCAACAGTACCTTTAATTACCACCATCCCACATCCTCCAAAATGGACAACATTACCTTTAATTACCATCACCCCACATCCTCCAAAATGGACAATAGTACATTTAATTACCATCACCCCACATCCTCCAAAATGGACAATCTTTAATTATCTTTAATTACCATCATCTAACATCCACCAAAATGGACAATGGTATCTTTAATTACCATCACCCCACATCCTCCAAAATGGACAATAGTACCTTTAATTACCATCTTCCCACATCCTCTAAAATGGGAAAAATTACCTTTAATTACCACCATCTCACATCCTCCAAAATGGACAATGGTATCTTTAATTACCATCATCCCACATCCACCAAAATGGACAACATTACCTTTAATAACCATCAACCCACATCCTCCAAAATGGAAAACAGTACCTTTAATTACCTACATCCCACATTCTCCAAAATGGACAATAGTACCTTTAATTACCATCATCCCACATCCACCAAAATGGACAACAGTATCTTTAATTACCATCACCCCACATCCTCCAAAATGGACAATAGTACCTTTAATTACCATCACCCCACATCCTCCAAAATGGACAACAGTACCTTTAATTAGCACCATCCCAAATCCTCCAAAATGGACAATATTACCTTTAATTACCATGACCCCACATCCTCCAAAATGGGCAACAGTACCTTTAAATACCACCATCCCACATCCTCCAAAATGGGCAACAGTACCTTTAATTACCGTCATCCCACATCCTCCAAAATGGGCAACATTACCTTTAATTACCATCACCCCACATCCTCCAAAATGAGCAACAGTGCCTTTAATTAACACCATCCCTTATCCTCCAAAATGGACAACATTACCTTTAATTACCATCACCCCACATCCTCCAAAATGGGCAACAGTACCTTTAATTACCATCACCCCACATCCTCCAAAATGGGCAACAGTACCTTTAGTTACCACCATCCCACATCCTCCAAAATGGACAACATTACCTTTAATTACCATCACCTCACATCCTTCAAAATGGACAACAGTACCTTTAATTACCATTACCCCACATCCTTCAAAATGGACAATATTACCTTTAATTACCATCACCCCACATCCTCCAAAATGGGCAACAGTACCTTTAAATACCACCATCCCACATCCTCCAAAATGGGCAACAGTACCTTTAGTTACCACCATCCCACATCCTCCAAAATGGACAACATTACCTTTAATTACCATCACCTCACATCCTTCAAAATGGACAACAGTACCTTTAATTACCATCACCCCCATCCTCCAAAATGGACAACAGTACCTTTAATTACCGTCATCCCACATCCTCCAAAATGGACAATAGTACCTTTAGTTACCTTCACCCCACATGCCCCAAAATGGTCAACAGTACCTTTAATTACCACCATACCACATCCTCCAAAATGGACAACATTACCTTTAATTACCATCACCCCACATCCTCCAAAATGGGCAACAGTACCTTTAATTACCACCATCCCACACTCAGTAATGGTCACCAAATGTCATTCAAGATCAAAAATACCTTTAAAAGCCATCACACCGAAATTTCCGACTTGAACGACAATCACTGAAGATTGCAACGGCACGTTTAATGATAATACTAATAATTTGTCCATGGCCGCCAAGCGAACCTTTAATAACCATCACTCCATGTCATCCAAGATTGCCAACTGTACATTTGTTAAACAATTACCAGAGTATGTCTAATAATCTAATAACTTTGTCCAAAATTGCCAACAGTACCTTTAGTAACCATTACCCAACGTCGTCCGAGATTGCCAACTCTATATTTAATAACCACCATCCCGCATCCTCCAAGATTGCCAATTGGACATTCAATAGCCGTCACTCCTAAGGTGTCCAAGATCGCCATAGCCATCAGTGACCAAACATCCTCCAAGATTGCCAACTGTACATTTAATAGCCGTCGCCCAAAGATATCCCAAGATCTCCATTTATACCTTTAATAACCATCAACAAACATCCTCCAAGATTACCAACAGTACATGTACTAGCCATCCCCCAACGATGTCCAAGGTCACCAACTATACCTTTAATAATCATCACCAAACATCCTACATGATTGCAAATGGTACATTCAGTAGCCATCCCCCAAATCCCCCAATGATGTCCAAGATCTCCATTTATACCTTTAATAACCATCGGCAAACATCCTCCAAGATTGCAAATGTTATGTTTAATACCATCCCAAATAATGTCCAAGATCACCATCTATACCTTTAATAACCATCACTAAACATCCTCCAAGATTGCAAAGGTTATGTTTAATACCATCCCAAACGATGTCTAAGATCACCATCTATACCTTTAATAACCGTCACTAAACATCCTCCAAGATTACCAACAGTACATGTAATAGCCATCCCCCAACGATGTCCAAGACCAACATCTTTACCTTTAATAACCATCGATCACTAAACATCCTCCAAGATTGCAAAGGTTATGTTTAATACCATCCCAAACGATGTCTAAGATCACCATCTATACCTTTAATAACCATCACTAAACATCCTCCAAGATTACCAACAGTACATGTAATAGCCATCCCCCAACGATGTCCAAGATCAACATCTATACCTTTAATAACCATCACTAAACATCCTCCAAGATTGCAAAGGTTATGTTTAATACCATCCCAAACGATGTCTAAGATCACCATCTATACCTTTTATAACCATCACCAAGCATCCTCCAAGATTACCAACAGTACATGTAATAGCCATCCCCCAACGATGTCCAAGATCAACATCTATACCTATAATAACCACAAATAAAAGTTCCTCAAAGATTACCAATGGCACATTTAATCACTATCCCCAAACAATAGCCATTCCCCAACGACATCCAAGATCACTATCTATACCTTTAATAACCATCACCCCACATCCTCCAAGATTGCCAAGTGTATATTTAATAGGCATCACCCCTAAAATGTCCAAGATTGCCATCTGTACTTTTAACAACCAACATCCTCCAAGATTACCAATGGTACATACAATATCCATCCAACAACGAAATCCAAGATCACCATCTATACTTTTAATAACAATCATCCCACATCCGCCAAGATTGCGAACTGTACATTAAATAGCCTACACCCCAGTGATGTCCAAGATCACCATCTGTACCTTTAATAGCCATCACCAAACATCCTCGAAGATTGCCAACGGTACAATTAATAGCCATCTTGCAACGATGTCCAAGTTCACCATCTATACCTTTAATAACCATCACCCAACATCCTCCAGGATTGGCAACTAACAACTAAATTTGATAGTCATGCCCCACCGATGTCTATTATCACCATTAACTGGTATAATGGAAGTATAATACACAAACTATACTGATATAAAATGATTACTTAATTTAAATTGAACTAAATTGAACTACTAGTGATAATAGTGTTCTCATTAGTTTCATCACATAGTGACATCTAAAGTTCACAGTTACTGAATGGTTTCTAAATCATTTTTGTTAATAATTCACTGAAGGTCTCACTACACAGTGTATTTTTACTATGTTGGGCTATATGAATAATGTTTGCAGGGCCATTCCGAACATGAAGTTTCCAAGCTAAAAGTTACTTTTAAATGTAACCAAGTCATTTGCCCACACAAAACTGTACAAAATATGGTATGTTGACCAGGTGTTTTATTTATATCACCTGAGCCAAAGGCTCACCTGAGCCAAAGGCTCAAGGTGATCTAATGGGATCACTCTTCGTTCGTCTTCGTCCGTCAGTCGTCCGTTCGTCATCAGTCTGTCCGTCGTCGTCGTCAACTTTTCTTCAAACAACTTTTCCTCAGAAACCGCTTGGCTAATTTTGACCAAACTTCACATGGATGATCCTTAGATGAATGCTTTTTAGATTTGTTAAAATTAGGTCAGCGCAACATCCAAGATGGCCGCCATTACCATATAATTATGGTCGAAACCTTAAAAAATCTTGTCCAGAACCGCTGAACAGATTTCAACAGTTTTTCTTTTAAAATGATCGCCAATGCCTAGACTATCAAATTTGTTCAAATGAAGTCCCCGGGGTCAAAAATGGTCGTGCCCCGGGGTTCCAAATTTTGTATATTGAGATTTTGCATGTTTTTCATAAAAATTATAGACATATAGGATTTTTTTTTTAAAAATCGTCTTTTCTGAAACCAGAAGGCACAGAGCTGTCATGTAGCATCAGCTTATGGTCCTCTACTAAGTTTGTTCAAAGGTGACCCTGAGGTCAAATTTGTCCCCGCCCCAAGGCTCACATGTTTTACATAGACATGTATAGGGAAAAACTTAAAAAACTTCTTCTCTGAAACTGCAAGAGCTAGAGATTTAATATTTTGCATTTGGTACAAGCTTATGGTCCTCTACTAAGTTTGTTCAAATGGTGACCCTGGGGTTAAATTTGTCCCCACTACGAGGGTCACAGTTTTACATAGACTTATATAGGAATTCTTTTTTTTAAATCTTCTTCTCGGAAACTACAAGAGCCAGAGGTTTGATATTTTGCATTTACTATAAGCTGATGGTCCTTTACCAAGTTTGTTCAAATGGTGACTGTGGGGTCATATTTGGCCCTGCCCCAGGGTCATGTAAAGGGGAAAACTTAAAAAATCTTCTCTGAAACCACAAAGCTTTCATACAGTACATGTAGCCCTGGGGTCACATTTGGCCCTGCCCAAGGAGTTACACTCTAGCACCTTCATTTTGTTTTGATATTTACCAAACTTTGTCAGTGTCTTTTTATCAATGTTGTTATACACAACAGAGCCCACATTTCTTGAACAATCTTAACCAAACTTGCACAGATTGTATATGACCATAAGATTTCGAAGAAGTTTAATAACATGCCAGTAATCAGGTGACCGAAGGCCAGCAGAGCTTATGGGATGCCGAGTTGTCTGTCGTCTTTCGTCCATCGTTAACTTTTGTCTCAAGACAATAGGGCCTTCATTTGTCATTTGATCTTTACCAAACTTTAACAGGTTGTTAATATCAATGATAGCTCGGATGAGTTTGAAAACCAGCCGTATCGGACAAGTAACAGAGGAGTTATGGCCCTTGATTTAGTTTAAAATTATATATTTTGCTTCGTTAAGACGATAGGGCCTTCATTTTTCATCCGATCTTTACCAAACTTTATCAGATTGTTAATGTCTATGAAAGCTTGGTCAAAAAAAGTATGATAATGGACCTTTGGAAACGCCGAGCACGAAGTTTGAAAACCAGCCAGATCGGACCAGTAAATTTCAGACTGTTCAGCTCACCTGCAACAACAATAAACATATCCGTCAGCAATTATTAAAATTATTTCAAACCAAAGAACACACTACTACTTTTTAAGGCGTAAGAATTATCCTACCGTGGGTTTCAAGGGAGCTAACTGTGTAGTGAGACATGAGAGCTTGTCATTTCCTTCATCGGTCATTGTGCATGTCCAGACTTGATTGCACCCTTATAAATCAGTGGCACTAATAGCCTTTTGTTTTGTCTACGACGTGATTAGAATAATAATTCTGGAAACATATTTTTTAATTCCTCTTTAAATGATTTGTTTAGAATTGCATCCAATTGCTGTAACTGGTTCATGCAGGATGGTGGGACAAAAACAAATTTTATGTTGTTTTGCTTCAGTTGTTCATGCATAAGTTTGCTACGGTGCGCCTAAAATAACTCAAATATCAGCATGGCTGCCTAGTCACACCTATCAAAAAAATGAATACAATTACTGAACACACAACTCACGATAACTGCATGCAAAAGTATAAGATCCACATTCATGAAACATTATAGGCACATCATGCACTAGTTGAAAAGATGAACCCTGTGTTTTGGGGTCACTAGGTCAAAGGTCCTGACCTTATGGAAATACATGTTTTGAAAAATAACTTTGAAACCATAATACCAACACTCATGAAACATCATAGGTACCTTTAATACTCTAGTTGAGAGGAGGAACCCTATTGTTTTAGGATCACCATGGTCTTATATAGATATTTTGCTGAATAACGTCATTACATTCACACTCATGATATTTCACAATTGAATTGGCCTTGTTGAAAGGAATAACCTTATTGTTTTGGGGGTCGAAAGGTTAAAGGTTTAAGTCACCTTGAAGCGTAATACCCACCAACATGAAGCATGTTTTGTGAGGTCGAAGGTCAATGTGATATGACCTTACACCTAGGAAATGCTTTTAAAGTAATAAACATAATAATACGAGAGTGATTGTTTCACAATTGTTGTATATTATGATTCAAAGTATTGAGCTGTAAAGTTTGGATGGTTTCATTTGAAATGCAAAGAATAGTTAAATCAGGTAAAACTGCACTTTTGACTGAATGTTGGCCTTCTTTAAGTAGATTAAATCTCCTCACTCTTCATATAATGCGTAGAGTGCGATGTGATGCGAATGGCAGAGTGTGATGTGATGGGAATTGCAGAGTTTTATGTGATGGGTATGGCAGAGTGTGATGTGATAGGTATGGCAGAGTGTGATGTGATGGGAATGACAGTGTTATGTGATGCGAATGACAGAGTGTGGTGTGCTGGGAATGACAGAGTGTGATGTGATGGGAATGGCAGTGTGTGATGTGATGGGAATGGCAGTGTGTGATGTGATGTGAATGACAGAGTGTGGTGTGCTGGGAATGACAGAGTGTGTTGTGATGGGAATGACAGAGTGTGTTGTGATGGGAATGACAGAGTGTGATGTGATTGGAATGGCAGTGTGTGATGTGATGGGAATGGCGGAGTGTGATGTGATGGGAATGACAGAGTGTGTTGTGATGGGAATGACAGAGTGTGATGTGATGGGAATGGCAGTGTGTGATGTGATGGGAATGACAGAGTGTGATGTGATGGGATATGGCATAGTGTGATGTGATGCGAATGACAGTTATGTGATGGGAATGGCAGAGTGTGATGTGATGGGAATGACAGAGTGTGATGTGATGGGATATGGCATATCGTGATGTGATGGGAATGACAGTGTTATATGATGGGAATGGCAGAGTGTGATGTGATTGCATTGGCAGAGTGTGATGTGATGGGAATGGCAGAGTGTGATATGATGAGAATAGCAGTGTGTGATGTGATTGGAATGGCAATGTGTGATGCGATGGGAATGACAGAGTGTAATGTGATGGGAATGGCAGAGTGTGATGTGATGGTGACGGCATATTGTGATGTGATGGGAATGACAGAGTGTGAAGTGATAGGAATGGCAGAGTGCGATGTGATGGGAATGGCAGATTATGATGTGATGGGAATGGCAGAGTATGGTTTGATAGGAATGGCAGTGTGATGTGGTGGGAATGGCAGAGTGTGATGTGATGGGAATGACAAAGTGTGATGCAGTGGGAATGGCAGAGTGTGATGTGATGGGTATGGCATAGTGTGATGTGATGTGAATGACAAAGTGTGATGCATTGGGAATGGCAGAGTGTGATGTGATGGGCATGGCATTGTGTGATGCGATGGGAATGGCAGAGTGTGATGCAATGGGAATGGCAGAGTGTGATGTGATGGGAATGACAAAGTGTGATGCAATGGGATTGGCAGAGTGTGATGTGATGGGTATGGCATTGTGTGATGCGATGGGAATGACAGAGTGTGATGTGATGCAAATGACAGTTATGTGATGGGAATGGCAGAGTGTGATGTGATGGGAATGAGAGAGTTTGCTGTGATGGGATATGGCATAGTGTGATGTGATGGGAATGACAGTGTTATATGACGGGAATGGCAGAGTGTGATGTGATGGGAATGGCAGAGTGTGTGATGTGATGGGAATGGCAGAGTGTGATGTGATTGCAATGGCAGGGTGTGATGTGATGGGAATGGCAGAGTATGATATGATGAGAATGGCAGTGTGTGATGTGATTGGAATAGCAATGTGTGATGCGATGGGAATGACAGAGTGTAATGTGATGGGAATGACAGAGTGTGATGTGATAGGAATGACAGAGTGCGACGTGATGGGAATGGCAGATTATAATGTGATGGGAATGGCAGAGTATGGTTTGATAGGAATGACAGTGTGATGTGGTGGGAATGGCAGTGTGTGATGTGATGGGAATGGCAGAGTGTGATGTGATGGGTATGGCATAGTGTGATGTGATGGGAATGACAAAGTGTGATGCAATGGGAATGGCAGAGTGTGATGTGATGGGAATGGCAGAGTGTTATGTAATGGGTATGGCACTGTGTGATGTGATGGGAATGACAGAGTGTGATGCGATGGGAATGGCAGAGTGTGATGCAATGGGAATGGCAGAGTGTGGTGTGATGGGAATGACAAAGTGTGATGCAATGGGAATGACAGAGTGTAATGCAATGGGTATGGCATTGTGTGATGCGATGGGAATGGCAGAGTGTGATGTGATGGGAATGGCAGAGTGTGATGTGATGGGAATGGCATAGTGTGATGCAATGGGAATGGCAGAGTGTGATGTGATGGAAATGACAAAGTGTGATGCAATGGGAATGGCAGAGTGTGATGTGATAGGTATGGCATTGTGTGATGCGATGGGAATGACAGAGTGTGTTGCAATGGGAATGGCAGAGTGTGATGTGATGGGAATGGCAGAGTGTGATGTGATGGGACTGGCAGAGTGTGATGCTGTTGGGAGTGTGGCAGAGCATGCTGTGGTGAGGACAATGGGGCAAGCTGTGATGAGGATGATTGAGCATAGTATGGTATGACAGATCTTGGTATTATGAGTATGATCTTGTTTAAACTGATGAGTATGGTAAACTATGCTATAGTCTGTATGATAGAGACTGGCATGTTGAGTACAGTAAAGCGCTTGACTGTACTCATCATGCCTTGCTCTATCATACTGATCATGCCATGCTCTTCCATATGGTAGTACATGATACAATGGTTATGGTAGAGCGCTATGCCATAATCATCCTATCTTGCTCTACCAAACTCATCAGACTACACTGTGTCATTCTCATCACATCACACTCTGCCATTCCCATCACATCACACTCTGCCATTCCCACCACATCACACTTTGCCATTCCTACCACATCACACTAAGCCATTCCCATCACATCACACTTTGCCATTACCATCACATCACACTGCCATTCCCATCACATCACACTGCCATTCCCATCACATCACACTCTGCCCCATTCCCATCACATCACACTCAGCCATTCCAATCACATCTCACTCTGCTATTCCCATCACATCACACTCTGCCATTCCCATCACATCACACTGCCATTCCCATCACATCACACTGCGATTTCCATCACATCACACTCTGCCATTCCCACCAAAACACACTATGCCATTCCCACCATATCACACTTTGCCATTCTCATCCCATCAAACTCTGCCATTCCCATCACATCACACACTGTCATTCCCACCACATCACACTATGTCATTCCTATCACATCACACTCTGTCATTCCTATCACATCACACTCTGCCATTCCACATCGCATCACACTCTACCATTCCCATCACATCACACTCTACCATTCCCATCACATCACACTCCGCCTTTCCCATCACATCACACTCTGCCATTCCCACCACATCACACTATGCCATTCCCACTACATCACACTCTGCCATTCTGATCCAATCACACTCTGCCATTCCCATCACATCACACACTGCTATTCCCACCACATCACACTTTGCCATTCCCATCACATCACACTATGCCATTCCTATCACATCACACTCTGCCATTTTCATCCCATGAGACTCTGCCATTCCACATCGCATCATACTCTGCCATTCTCATCCCATCACACTCTGCCATACCCATCACATCACACTCTGCAATCCGCATCACAACACACGCTGACATATCCATCTCATCACTCTTAATTCGACGCTCCAGTTTTGTGGTTTTCTTGGCTGGTTAAAGCTATTTATATTGTGTCTATAGAGTTTGGATTCTCAAAATATGTAAGTTGTATATATATACCTCATCGTCAGTAGGTTTAGAAACGGGTTGCATATGTTGTAAAATTTGGCTGTTGTTGGCGGGATAGCTACTTTAATAACCATTGCCCTATGTCATTCAATATGGCCAACAGTACATTTAATAACCCTCACTTCACATTTTCCGAGATCGCCAACAGTACCTGAGTAACTATCGTCCAATGTCATTCAATATGGCCAACAGTACATTTAATATTCATCACCCCACATCCCCAATGATTGCCAGTTGTACCTTTAATAACCCTCACTTCACATTTTCCGAGATCGCCAACAGTACCTGAGTACCTATCGTCCAATGTCATTCAATATGGCCAACATAACATTTAATATTCATCAACCCACATCCCCAAAGATTGCCGGTTATAGCCTATATGACCATCATCCCACATCTTCTAAAACTACCAACAGTACCTTTAACAGTCATCAAATATTGTACAAGATCGCAAACATTACCTTTAATTACCACCATCCCACATCCTCCAAAATGGACAAGAGTACCTTTAATTACCATCACCGCACATCCTCCAAAATGGACAACAGTACCTTTAATTACCATCACCCCACATCCTCCAAAATGGACAACAGAACCTTTAATTACCATCACCCCACATCCTCCAAAATGGACAACAGTACCATTAATTACCGTCATCCCTCATTCTCCAAAATGGGCAACAGTACCTTTAATTACCATCCCCTCAAATCCTCCAAAATGGGCAACAGTACCTTTAATTACCATCACCTCACATGTTCATTAAAGGTCTTCATCATGAACCCTGCATTGTTTCAGGTGCCATCTCGCTCGCATCAAAGAGCAGTGGCAGAAAAACAATAACGTGGCTCCAGCGTAAATGGAGTTTCTACGATAGAATTTGCAGCAACTCTGCAGTTCAGGGTGAGAAGGTTCTAGACCCATTTTCCATATTTTATCTCGATGTACATGGAAGATGAGCCTGGCATGTTCATGCCTGCTAGGCACCATATAACCTTTTCATGTGTTGGTGCGCCTTAAAACCCCAATTCAATTCAATTCAATTCATCCTCCAAAATGGACAACAGTACCTTTAATTACCATCACCCCACATCCTCCAAAATGGACATCAGTACCTTTAATTACCACCTTCCCACATCCTCCAAAATGGACAACAGTACCTTTAATTACCATCACCCACATTCTCCAAAATGGACAGCAGTAGTACCTTTAATTACCATCACCTCACATCCTCCAAAATGGACGACGGTACCTTTAATAACTGTCACCCCACATCCTCCAAAATGGGCAAAAGTACGTTTTATTACCATCACCACACATCCTCCAAAATGGGCAACAGTACCTTTAATTACCACCATCCAACATCCTCCAAAATGGACAACAGTACCTTTAATTACCATAACCTCACATCCTCCAAAACAGCCAACAGTACCTTTAATTACCACCCCACCATCCCACATCTTCCAAAAGGGACAATATTACCTTTAATTACCATCAACCCACATCCTCCAAAATGGGCAACATTACCTTTAATTACCAGCATCCCACGTCCTCCAAAATGGACAAAATTACCTTTAATTACCATCATCCCACATCCTCTAAAATGGAAAACATTACCTTTAATTACCTCCATCCCACATCCTCCAAAATGGGCAACAGTACCTTTAATTACCACAATCACACATCTTCCAAAATGGACAACAGTACCTTTAATTACCACCATCCCACATCCTTCAAAATGGAAAATTGTACCTTTAACTACCGTCACCCCACAATCCTCCAAAATGGACAACAGTACCAATTACCACCATCCCGCATCCTCCAAAATGGACAACAGTACCTTTAATTACCATCACCCCACATCCACCAAAATGGACAACAGTACCTTTAATTACCATCACCCCACATTTTTCAAATGGGCAACATTACCTTTAATTAACATCACCCCACATCCTCCAAAATGGACAACAGTACCTTTAATTACCATAACTCCACATCCTCCAAAATGGACAACATTACCTTTAATTACCATCACCCCACATCCCCAAAAATGGGCAACAATACCTTTATTACCACCATCCCACATCCTCCAAAATCGACAACAGTACCTTTAATTACCATCACCCCACATCCTCCAAAATGGGCAACAGTACCTTTAATTACCAACACCCCACATCCTCCGAAATGGACAACAGTACCTTTAATTACCACCATCCCTCATCCTCCAAAATGGACAATAGTACCTTTAATTACCATCACCCCACAACCTCCAAAATGGACAACGGTACCTTTACCACCATCCCACATCCTCCAAAATGGATCACAGTACCTTTAATTACCATCACCCCGCATCATCCAAAATGCACAACAGTACCTTTAATTACCATCACCCCACATCCTCCAAAATGGACAATAGTACTTTTTATTACCATCACCCCACATCCTCCAAAATCGACAACATTACCTTTAATTACCATCACCCAACATCCTCGAAAATGGGCAACAGTACCTTTAATTACCACCATCCCACATCCTCCAAAATGGACAGCATTACCTTTAATTACCATCACCCCACATCCTCCAAAATGGGCAACATTACCTTTAATTACCACCACCCCACATCCTCCAAAATGGGCAACAGTACCTTTAATTACCACAATCGCACATCTTCCAAAATGGACAACATTACCTTTAATTCCATCACCCCAAATCCTCCAAAATGGGCAACAGTACCTTTAATTACCACCATCCCACATCCTCCAAAATGGACACAGTATATTTAATTACACCGTCCCATATCCTGCAAAATGGACAACAGTACCTTTAATTACCATCACCCCACATCCTTCAAAATGGACAACAGTATATTTAATTACACCGCCCCATATCCTCCAAAATGGACAACAGTATATTTAATTACACCTCCATATCCTCCAAAATGGACAACAGTATCTTTAATTATCCTCACCCCACATCCTCCAAAATGGACAACAGTATATTTAATTACCATCATCCCACATCCTCCAAAATGGACAACAGTGCCTTTAATTACCATCACCCCACATCCTCCAAAATGGACAAAAGTATCTTTAATTACCATCACCCCACATCCTCCAAAATGGACAACAGTATATTTAATTACCATCACCCCACATCCTCCAAAATGGACAACAGTACCTTTAATTACCATCATCCCACATCCTCCAAAATGGACAACAGTACCTTTAATTACCACCTTCCCACATCCTCCAAAATGGACTACAGTATATTTAATTACACCCCCATATTCTCCAAACCGGAAAACAATACCTTTAATTACCACCATCCCACATCCTCGAAAATGGACAAAATTACCTTTAATTACCACCATCCCACATCCTCTAAAATGGACAACATTACCTTTAATTACCATCACCCCACATTCTCCAAAATGAACAACAGTATATTTAATTACACCATCCAACATCCTCCAAAATGGACAACAGCACCTTTAATTACCACAGTCCCACATTCTCCAAAATGGGCAACAGTATATTTAATTACCATCACCACACATCCTCCAAAATGAACAACAGTACCTTTAATTACCACAATACCACATCCTCCAAAATGGGCAACAGTATCTTTAATTACCATCACCCCACATCCTCCAAAATGGGCAACAGTACCTTTAATTACCACAATCCCACATCCTCCAAAATGGACAACAGTACCTTTAATTACCATCACCCCACATCCTCCAAAATGGGCAACAGTACCTTTAATTACCACCATCCCACATCTTCCAAAATGGACAACATTACCTTTAATTACCATCACCCCACAACCTCCAAAATGGGCAACATTACCTTTAATTACCACAATCCCACATCCTCCAAAATGGGTAACAGTACCTTTAATTACCATCACCCCACATCCTCCAAAATGGACAACAGTACCTTTAATTACCCTCACCCCACATCCTACAAAATGGACAAAATTACGTTTAATTACCACTATCCCTTATCCTCCAAAATGGACAACATTACCTTAAATTACCATCACCCCACATCCTCCAAAATGGGCAACAGTACCTTAAATAACCACAATCCCACATCCTCCAAAATGGACAACAGTATCTATTACCATCACCCCACATCCTCCAAAATGGGCAACAGCACCTTTAATTACCACAATCCCACATCCTCCAAAATGGACAACAGTATATTTAATTACCATCACCCCACATCTTCCAAAATGAGCAACAGTATATTTAATTACACCGTCCCATATCCTCTAAAATGGACAACAGTACCTTTAATTAAGACCATCCCACATTTTTCAAAATGGACAACATTACCTTTAATTACCATCACTCCACATCCTCCAAAATGGGCAACAGTACCTTTAATAACCACAATCCCACATCCTCCAAAATGGACAACAGTATCTATTACCATCACCCAACATCCTCCAAAATGGGCAGCAGTACCTTTAATTACCACAATCCCACATCGTCAAAAATGGACAACAGAACCTTTAATTACCATCACCCCACATCCTCCAAAATGGACAACAGTATATTTAATTACACCATTCCACATCCTCCAAAATGGACAACAGCACCTTTAATTACCACAATCCCAGATTCTCCAAAATGGACAACAGTACCTTTAATTACCACCATCCCACATCCTCGAAAATGGACAACAGTACCTTTAGTTACCACCATCCCACATCCTCCAAAATGGACAACATTACCTTTTATTACCATCACCCCACATCCTCCAAAATGGGCAACATTACCTTTAATTACCACCACACCAAATCCTCCAAAATGGACAACAGTACCTTTAATTACCATCACCCCACGTCCTCCAAAATGGGCAACAGTACCTTTAATTACCACCATTCCACATCCTCCAAAATGGACAACAGTATATTTAATTACAACGTCCCATATCCTCCAAAATGGACAACAGTACCTTTAATTACCATCACCCCACATATTCCAAAATGGACAACAGTATATTTAATTACCACCGTCCCATATCCTCCAAAATGGCAACAGTACCTTTAAATACCACCATCCCACATCCTCCAAAATATACAACAGTATCTTTAATTACCACCATCCCACATCCTCCAAAATGGACAACAGTATATTTAATTACACCGTCCCATATCCTCCAAAATGGACAACAGTACCTTTAATTAAGACCATCGCACATTTTTCAAAATGGACAATAGTACCTTTAATTACCATCACCCAACATCCTCCAAAATGAGCAACAGTATATTTAATTACACCGTCCCATATCCTCCAAAATGGACAACAGTACCTTTAATTAAGACCATCGCACATTTTTCAAAATGGACAACATTACCTTTAATTACCATCACTCCACATCCTCCAAAATGGGCAACAGTACCTTTAATAACCAAAATCCCACATCTTCCAAAATGGACAACAGTGTCTATTACCATCACCCCACATCCTCCAAAATGGGCAACAGTACCTTTAATTACCACAATCCCACATCCTCAAAAATGGACAACAGTACGTTTAATAACCATCACCCCACATCCTCCAAAAATGGACAACATCATATTTAATTACACCATTCCACATCCTACAAAATGGACAACAGCACCTTTAATTACCACAATCCCAGATTCTCCAAAATGGACAACAGCACCTTTAGATACCAGTATCCCACATCCTCCAAAATGGACAACAGTACCTTTAGTTACCACCATCCTACATCCTCCAAAATGGACAATGGTACCTTTAATTACCATCACCTCACATCCTCCAAAATGGACAACATTACCTTTAGATACCACTATCCCACATCCTCCAAAATAGACAACAGTACCTTTAGATACCACTATCCGACATCCTCCAAAATGGACAACAGTACCTTTAGTTACCACCATCCTACATCCTCCAAAATGGACAACATTACCTTTAGATACCACTATCCCACATCCTCCAAAATAGACAACAGTACCTTTAGATACCACTATCCCACATCCTCCAAAATGGACAACATTACCTTTAGATACCACTATCCCACATCCTCCAAAATAGACAACAGTACCTTTAGATACCACTATCCCACATCCTCCAAAATGGACAACAGTACCTTTAATTACCAACACTCCACATCCTCCAAAATGGACAACAGTACCTTTAATTAGCATCACCCCATATCCTCCAAAATGGACAAACAGTTCCTTTAATTACCATCACCCCGCATCCTCAAAAATGGACAACAGTACCTTTAATTACCACCATCCCACATCCTACAAGATGGACAACTGTACCTATTATTACCACCATCCCATAATCTCCAAAATGGACAACATTACATTCAATTACCATCACCCCACATCCTCCAAAATTGACAACAGTACCTTTAATTACAACCATCCCACATCCTCCAAAATGGACAACATTACCTTTAATTACCACCATCCCACATCCTCCAAAATGGACAACAGTATATTTAATTACACCGTCCCATATCCTCCAAAAAGGACAACAGTACCTTTAATTACCATCACCCCACATCCTCCAAAATGAGCAACAGTATATTTAATTACACCGTCCCATATCCTCCAAAATGGACAACAGTACCTTTAATTACCACCATCCCACATCCTCCAAAATGGACAACATTACCTTTAATTACCATCACCCCACATCCTCCAAAATGGGCAACAGTACCTTAAATAACCACAATCCCACATCCTCCAAAATGGACAACAGTATCTATTACCATCACCCCACATCCACCAAAATGGGCAACAGTACCTTTAATTACCACAATCCCACATCCTCCAAAATGGACAACAGTATATTTAATTACACCGTTCCATAACCTCCAAAATGGACAACAGTACCTTTAATTACCATCACCCCACATCCTCCAAAATGAGCAACAGTGTATTTAATTACACCGTCCAATATGCTCCAAAATGGACAACAGTACCTTTAATTAAGACCATCCCACATTTTTCAAAATGGACAACATTACCTTTAATTACCATCACTCCACATCCTCCAAAATGGGCAACAGTACCTTTAATTACCGCCATCGAACATCCTCCAAAATGGACAACAGTATCTATTACCATCACCTCACATCCTCCAAAATGGACAACATTACCTTTAGATACCACTATCCCACATCCTCCAAAATGGACAACAGTACCTTTAGTTACCACCGTCCTACATCCTCCAAAATGGACAACAGTACCTTTAGTTACCACCATCCTACATCCTCCAAAATAGACAATGGTATCTTTAATTACCATCACCTCACATCCTCCAAAATGGACAACATTACCTTTTGATACCACTATCCCACATACTCCAAAATAAACAGCAGTACCTTTAGATACCACTATCCCAAATCCTCCAAAATGGACAACATTACCTTTAATTACCACCATCCCACATCCTCCAAAATGGACAACAGTATATTTAATTACGCCGTCCCATATCCTCCAAAATGGACAACAGTACCTTTAATTACCACCATCCCACATCCTCCAAAATGGACAACATTACCTTTAATTACCATCACCCCACATCGTCCAAAATGGGCAACAGTACCTTTAATTACCACCATCCCACATCTTCCAAAATGGACAACATTACCTTTAATTAACCATCACCCCACAACCTCCAAAATGGGCAACATTACCTTTAATTACCACAATCCCACATCCTCCAAAATGGACAACAGTACCTTTAATTACCATCACCCCACATCCTCCAAAATGGACAACAGTACCTTAAATAACCACAATCCCACATCCTTCAAAATGGACAACAGTATCTATTACCATCACCCCACATCCTCCAAATTGGGCAACAGTACCTTTAATTACCACAATCCCACATCCTCCAAAATGGACAACAGTATATTTAATTACACCGTCCCATATCCTCCAAAATGGACAACAGTACCTTTAATTACCATCACCCCACATCCTCCAAAATGGACAACAGTACCTTTAATTAAGACCATCGCACATTTTTCAAAATGGACAACATTACCTTTAATTACCATCACCTCACATCCTCCAAAATAGACAACATTACCTTTAGATACCACTATCCCACATCCTCCAAAATGAACAACAGTACCTTTAGTTACCACCATCCTACATCCTCCAAAATGGACAACATTACCTTTAGATACCACTATCCCACATCCTCCAAAATAGACAACAGTACCTTTAGATACCACTATCCCACATCCTTCAAAATGGACAACATTACCTTTAGATACCACTATCCCACATCCTCCAAAATGGACAACAGTACCTTTAATTACCAACACTCCACATCCTCCAAAATGGACAACAGTACCTTTAATTAGCATCACCCCATATCCTCCAAAATAGACAAACAGTTCCTTTAATTACCATCACCCCGCATCCTCCAAAATGGACAACAGTACCTTTAATTACCACCATCCCACATCCTACAAGATGGACAACTGTACCTATTATTACCACCGTCCCATAATCTCCAAAATGGACAACAGTACCTTTAATTACCATCACCCCACATCCTCCAAAATGAGCAACAGTATATTTAATTACACCGTCCCATATCCTCCAAAATGGACAACAGTACCTTTAATTACCACCATCTCACATCCTCCAAAATGGACAACATTACCTTTAATTACCATCACCCCACATCCTCCAAAATGGGAAACAGTACCTTAAATAACCACAATCCCACATCCTCCAAAATGGACAACAGTATCTATTACCATCACCCCGCATCCACCAAAATGGGCAACAGTACCTTTAATTACCACAATCCCACATCCTCCAAAATGGACAACAGTGTATTTAATTACACCGTCCCATATCCTCCAAAGTGGACAACAGTACCTTTAATTAAGACCATCCCACATTTTTCAAAATGGACAACATTACCTTTAATTACCACCATCCCACATCCTCCAAAATGGACAACAGTATATTTAATTACACCGTCCCATATCCTCCAAAACGGACAACTGTACCTTTAATTACCATCACCCCACATCCTCCAAAATGAGCAACAGTATATTTAATTACACCGTCCCATATCCTCCAAAATGGACAACAGTACCTTTAATTACCACCATCCCACATCCTCCAAAATGGACAACACTACCTTTAATTACCATCACCCCACATCCTCCAAAATGGGCAACCAGTACCTTAAATAACCACAATCCCACATCCTCCAAAATGGACAACAGTATCTATTACCATCACTCCACATCCTCCAAAATGGGCAACAGTACCTTTAATTACCGCCATCGAACATCCTCCAAAATGGACAACAGTATCTATTACCATCACCCCACATCCTCCAAAATGGGCAACAGTACCTTTAATTACCACAATCCCACATCCTCAAAAATGGACAACAGTAATTTTAATTACCATCACCCCACATCCTCCAAAATGGACAACAGTATCTATTACCATCACTCCACATCCTCCAAAATGGGCAACAGTACCTTTAATTACCGCCATCGAACATCCTCCAAAATGGACAACAGTATCTATTACCATCACCCCACATCCTCCAAAATGGGCAACAGTACCTTTAATTACCACAATCCCACATCCTCAAAAATGGACAACAGTAAGTTTAATTACCATCACCCCACATCCTCCAAAATGGACAACAGTATATTTAATTACACCATTTCACAACATCCAAAATGGAGAACAGCACCTTTAATTACCACAATCCCAGATTCTCCAATATGGACAACAGTACCTTTAGATACCAGTATCCCACATCCTCCAAAATGGACAACAGTACCTTTAGTTACCACCATCCTACATCCTCCAAAATGGACAATGGTACCTTTAATTACCATCACCTCACATCCTCCAAAATGGACAACATTACCTTTAGATACCACTATCCCACATCCTCCAAAATAGACAACAGTACCTTTAGATACCACTATCCCACATCCTCCAAAATGGACAACAGTACCTTTAGTTACCACCGTCCTACATCCTCCAAAATGGACAACAGTACCTTTAGTTACCACCATCCTACCTCCTCCAAAATAGACAATGGTATATTTAATTACCATCACCTCACATCCTCCAAAATGGACAACATTACCTTTTGATACCACTATCCCACATCCTCCAAAATAGACAGCAGTACCTTTAGATACCACTATCCCAAATCCTCCAAAATGGACAACATTACCTTTACTTACCATTATCCCAGGTCCTCCAAGTGGACAAAAGTACCTTTAATAACAATCACTCCACATCCTCCAAAATGGACAACAGTACCTTTAATTACCACCATCCCACATCCTCCAAAATGGACAACATTACCTTTAATTACCATCACCCCACATCGTCCAAAATGGGCAACAGTACCTTTAATTACCACCATCCCACATCTTCCAAAATGGACAACATTACCTTTAATTACCATCACCCCACAACCTCCAAAATGGGCAACATTACCTTTAATTACCACAATCCCACATCCTCCAAAATGGACAACAGTACCTTTAATTAACATCACCCCACATCCTCCAAAATGGACAACAGTACCTTTAATTACCATCACTCCACATCCTACAAAATGGACAAAATTACCTTTAATTACCACTATCCCTTATCCTCCAAAATGGACAACATTACCTTTAATAACCATCACCCCACATCCTCCAAAATGGGCAACAGTACCTTAAATAACCACAATCCCACATCCTTCAAAATGGACAACAGTATCT
>JAWPHD010021369.1:0-28484 GCA_037043455.1 Cyrtodaria siliqua | reverse complement strand
GCCCCACCCCGATTATTTTTATGTTAGAATGCATTAGGTACGTGCTGACACATATTTTAGACTTTAAGAAGGCAAAGATAACTAAACAAATATATATGAAAATAATATTTTCTGGTTACTACGCTGCCTATACAGTCCCCTCCACCATCCCGATTTTTATTGCATTTTTTGAATTTTGAATTTTTCTATTCTGAAAATTAGGCGTAGGCCCGGGCCTACAGGGCCTATGCAGAGCTACGCCAATGAGAATTACCTTTACCGTTTATTTTCCGGACCATGTCCCACGTCTTCTTAAGAGATGAGCGAGAGTTCAGCCTAGAAACATAGTTTGATCAGCTATAATCATGAAAGGTTTTGGTAAAAGAGCAATTGCATCTTCGACATCCTCGAAAACGAAAGGCTTTAATTGTTCCTCACAAAGAGATTGAAACGTATCCCAATCGGCTTTGCGAAGTTTCCATCGTTGCGTTTTTTCGACAAGTGGGGGGGGGGGGGGGGGGGGGGGATATTTTCAAGAAATAAGGGGAAGTGGTCACTTCCACATAGGTCGTCACTAACATTCCAAGAAAAGTCCATCAAGAGCGTTGGATCGCATATTGTTAAATCACTGAGAGCATGCAGCTGGATGTAACTAAGTATGTGACTTGTTATCATTAAAAAGACACAAATTATTTTTGCCTAAGAAATCCTCAATTTTCTTGCCTTTATCGTTGATATCCTTACAACCCCAAACGTAGTTGTGTGTATTAAAAAAAACAAGAGTGTAAACGTTGGTGGTAATTGTGCAACTAGGTGATTTAGATCTTAAAGGTCTAGTGAAGAACTGGGCGGTAAATATAAGGAGCATATTGTTATAACTCTGTGCATCGTAACACTGACCGCAACAGCTTGCAAACCAGTTTTCAACGCAACAGTTCTATGAGGAATGTTTCAATTCACAAGACACATGTATCACAAATATAGTTATCAAATGAATAGTTTTTAAAAGATATCTTATCACTAGTCTTCAAGTTTCTTAAGACAAAATGCAACAGGGTTGAATTTGTAGTATATTTCACCTTCTTTTTTTAAAGCGTGTTAATAACAGCAAATAATATGTGAAACTGTTCAGGTTGTAAAGTAACTTGATCATGAAAATGATGGTAAAACTTGTGAGACTGGTGAAACTGATCCGGTTCCAAGTTGGAAGGAAACCTCATGTGTTCATCTGACTCGGCAGAGAAGGTATAATGAATTTAAATGAATGAATGTTGTTTTACGGCACGTCGACACATACATAGGTCATATTGTGCGCAAAAACTAATGAATGATGAAGAAATGAAGGGGTAAATTAAAAATTAATGTAAATATATAAGATAAAACTATTTACATGTAAGGGATGATATGGTAGTAATATAAACATATATGTAAATCAACAAATGCCCGAAAACGGGTATATAAAAAAGTTAATATATACAAGAACATATTATAATGATTTATCATAGACTAACTTCCTTCAGGAAATTTAAAACTAGACTAAAATCTATAGTATTAAATAACTCGGTCATAGTATTAACATTGTAGTACCTTTGACGCATAGGATCAAAGTCTACACATTCCAACAATACGTGTTTGACCGTTAACGGTGCAAAGCAGGGTATACATTCTGGTATATGCGCACCTTGTAATACATATGAATTAGTATAACGTGTATGCCCTATCCTGCACCGGGCTATGACAACTTCCTCTCGACGAATGAATGAATGGTGTTTTACGGCACGTCGACACATAAATAGGTCATATTGTGCGCAAAAATTGATGAAAAATGAAGAAATGAAGTATTAATTAAATACATATAAATATAATTATTACTCATTTTCTGACATAGCTAAGATAACTGGCTGTGTAAATAAATCCTTGAGGTTTGTAAGAACCCTTTATATCGTTACAGGATAGTTTTGCCAAAACTGCCATCAGTGGATGCATGGTAGTGGATTGCTTCTTTCATGACAATAGTCGAGTAGACAAATACACGTTTCTCTGTTTATCTTGTAAATCTCATAATAGCATTATAGAAAGTAGTTTCTTCTTTGGGCAAAGATGCTCATTGCAAACATTTATACATTTGCTGCATCTTTTTTGCATGAATATTTCTGGCAAAGTTGCCATTGATTTATTGTCCTGAGAGTGTTCCAGGAACACAGTATAGCATTGGTTCAACTTTTACAGAGATGTAATGTCCCGTTATTTAGTAGCCAATCCAATCAGACTAGGAGGCCCGGGAGTAGTGGTTCAAATTGATGAATCAAAGTTTGGTAAAAAAAACGGAAATACCACCGGATCGCAGAAAGAAAATTGGGTTTTGGGAATGTTTGATCTCAATAGTAAAAATGTAGTTTTACTACTAGTTGATCGAACCAATGCGGACACCCTTGTCCCATTAATACAACAGTATGTTGCCATGGGCGTAGCTTCCTATAGGCCGTGTAGGCCGTGGCCTACACTTTGTTTCTGAGAAATCGAAGAAATAAAAATGCCAAAAAAAACGCAATAAAAATCGGAGGCCTAGTGGGTAAGGGGGACAGCTTCTTTTTAGTTATAAGATATATAATTTACGGTAAAAAGTAAATGCTCTTATAGACATATTCACCGGGAAAAAAACTCAGGACACCCCTAGAACTCGGCCTACACATCATAATCAGCCAAGCTACGCCCCTGGTTGCCCCCGGGTCTACAATCCATACTGATTAAAGGTGTGCCCACAAACACTCTAAGTACACTTGGGTATCACCATGAGACGGCGAACCATTCTTAAAACCTTGTTGACCAACGGGTGCCCATACACAGAATACTGAAGGCATCTGGGCTCATGCAAAAACAAATACTGAAGCCATGTTTGGGATGAATGTATCCCAATTGCCAGCTTACATGGATGAGGTTGTGTTCCGTTGGAACTACAAGAATGATGACATATGTATGAAGCTTGTTGAAATCATTGCTCATTTTTATCCGGTTGGTGAACGATGGCGGCCAAGCCACCAGGCCGTTATGTTGCGATTGACGAGGAATAAAGGTAGATGTAAAGGTTTCATTTTAATATGGCGATGGCCAAATTTTCAGACTGGTCTTCCATTCATACCATCATAACATACATTGTTATACTACTTCGAAATATTTATATAGTGGTCAACTGCCTCATGGTGATAACGATATTATATTGACCCCCCCCCCCCCCCCCCCCCACCCCACTTATAGTAGCTATAGTAATCGTATTTGTGGAAGTGATATTCCATAACTACTTCAGTAATCAATTAACAATGATTGACTTTTTGTTGTCAGTATATTAATACAACTCTTCCAATAATTTTATGACCGCCTAACCACAATTATGAATGGTCACTTCAACATAAACAATTAATTGTTATTGAACATCTTGGAATTTGTTGTTACATGTTATGTATCTGTAGTATTAAATTGATTCTTATTGTTGACACATATCCATTAATATGAGATTGCACTGAGTGACTGCCACAGAATATTTATTCCAGCAAGTTGACATATAACGAGACTGGTCACAGTGTTAAATATATATAATTCCAGCAAGTTGATACTAGACTGATGTGTTATTGTTGCACACCACAATGTAAATCTTGAATCAGAGCAAGTTCTGAAGGGGAATGAACAAGAATGCATCACAGTTTAAACAGTGGGCACACCGCCTTATAGAACCGTGTCTACACGTTAACAGTTATAATGTGACACATGGAAGGTTTATTCGAGGAAAGGGTTTCCTTTGGGGAAAGAAAAAGGAGCTTGTCAAGTTACTTTCCGGGGGGGTAAAATTTTAAGTTTTTGCAAATGTGGACACTGATCATGTTGGTGAATTATGCTATTTTGTCTCTTTGAAATCGGGACACAGATCATGTTGGTGAATTATGCCTTTTTTGTCTATTTTTGAAATCGGGACCTGTTCAAAAAAAAAAAGAGTACGAGAGTGGACCTTTGGAAACGGCCGAACACGATGAAATAGTGTAGTCTCGGTTTGACCGCAATCGCCCTCAATGCCATTTTTAATCTAAATGATCATGTGACGCACCACGTGACAATGTAATCCAATGCAAAACGGCGTTACAACACATGTCCTTGAACGTTATTGATCGTAGACTGGTACAATGTCAATTTTACGGGAAATAAATCAGCTAAAATCGTTTACTCAAATTGGGACAGGGCCGTTCATTTACTCGTTGCGTACGGAGAAAACCTAGTCAACATAAGTTGACATGTTTCAATGAAAAAAAAGCAACTGTACGGTATGGCATAATAGATATTTTTATTTGTATCTTTAGATCCGGGTTAACATGCCAATAGCATGGATCAATATTGCTTAAAATTACTAAAAACAGATTTCATTCGTACAAATATGTATGATTTCGTCCGAAAACAGATAGGAAGTCTATTGAATTTGATTGTGCTTCTATTGTAGGTCACACCCTAAACTATGAAGAGCGCTAGTAGTAAAATATAAAGAATAAATGGTGCAAGTATTTGAAAGTCTGAGCCATCTGATTCGTGTAGACTTTGATACTATGCGGCAAAGATACAATGTTTATACTATGAAAGAGTTATTTGATGCTATAGATTTCAGTCTAGATTTCTTGAATGAAATCAGACTTCATAAATCATTATAATATGTTCCCATATATAATTGTTCAGTCAGTCCTTCAGTCCTCCGTGGTGCCACTGAGACTAGTTCCGTCGGTGTGTTCTTGGGCAAGACATTTTCCCTTAGCCTCGTCCGTCGGATGGGGACGTAAACCGGGCGGTCCCGTGTATCGATCTATCCTCCGAGCACGTTAAAGAACTATAGGATCTATTCGATAATAAGAATAGGGCAGGTTCCCGGATTCCTATGTATCGTTCCCCTCTCTCTGGGGCGGCTCTAAATAACCTATACTGTGTTGATGAGCCGTTAAACAACATTCAATTCAATTAAATTCATTTACATATACATAGTTTATATTACTACCATATCATCCCTTATTTGTAAATAGTTTTATCTTTATATATTTACATTAATTTTTAAATATTACTTAATTTCTTCATCTTTCATCAGTTTTTGCGCACAATATGACCTATTTATGTGTCGACGTGCAGTAAAACGCCATTAATTCATTCATTAGAAAATAGAGTAAACACTAAATATCCTATCGATTATTTTAGTGACGTCAATATCGATCTGTGCTATTATGAAAGGTGGTGAGCCCCCAAAACACCCCAACAAAGGTAAAATATATATATATAAATCGAACAGGAAAAGCAGCATTCAAGGACGACAGTCAACCACTAACACACAAAAACAAAGATGAATAAAATACCAAATAAATACTGATAAAGGTGATCCTTTGGGAGCAACAAACACAGTTAAGAGAATAAAGCAGCAGACTCGGTTTTTATTGAGTCTGTACATGAGACATCACAAACACAAAAGGGTTGATAGTAAATTGTTTACTGATATAAAAACAACAAAACTTGCCCTTAAAGATGTGCATTATTATTTATATGTACGGCCTCATGCATCAAATTGCACTTTAACTTTGATTTTGAATGCGTTCGTTTTGGCGGAATCTAAGGCGCGTCATGCTAGGATGACGTAACCAATCGAACAGGAAAAGCAACATTCAAGGACGACAATCAACCACAAACACACACAGAAACAAAGAACAAATTCAAAGATGAATAAAAGGCCAAATAAGACATCCCAAACACAAAAGGGCTGGCAATAGGGCTACCGCCAGTGGCAAAATAGGCCGCTGGGTGTTTAAACCAGGTTCTAGGAATATAGCGAATACTCCCGAAACTGTACAATTCAAGTGCACCGAATACGCGGACATATATGCAACACCAAATTAACATAAACTCAAAACCATCTTTTCCCCCAGTTTCATCAAGATAAAATATGGAGAGCGGGCCTGGAACCTTCTAACCAGCAGTTGCTGCTGAACTCCTATTTTCCTCCATTTTCATCAAGATAAAATACCAGAGATCAGCAGAGCTTATGCCGTGGTGCACTGTCTGTCTGTCTGTCTGTCTGTCCATCCGTAAAACAAGATTTGAAGCGACTACTCTGAAACTACTGATGGATTTTCATGAAACTTTCCGCCCGCGGATTTGTAACCGGATGCCCCGGGTTCAATCATCCGTGGTGCCACTGAGTTCCGTCGGTGTGTTCTTGGGCAAGACACTTTCCCTTAGCCTCGTCCGTTGGATGGGGACGTAAACCGGGCGGTCCCGTGTATCGGTCTATCCTCCGAGCATGTTAAAGAACCATAGGAATCTATTCGATAATAAGAGTAGGGCAGGTTCCCGGAATCCTATGTATCCTTCCCCTCTCTCTGGGGCGGCTCTAAATGACCTATACTGTGTTGATGAGCCGTTAAACAACATTCAATTCAGTTTATAAAACTTTACAGAAATGTTGCCCATAAAGTCTAGTTGATCCCAGCAAAAATTCATGTTGATGTGAAATCCCAGATGGCCACCATGGCTAAAAAAAGATTTTTTAACAAGCTTGTAGCGACTACTTCTTGAAAACTGTAAGCGATTTTGATATGGGACTTTTTCTAAAATGATCAGCATGACATGATATGATGCTGGTCTTTGTCGAAAATCGTTTTGATTCGACTTTAAACATGGCTGCAACATAGCACCTGTCATTGCCATGTTCGAGTTTTCATAAAACATAAAGGAATGTTGCTCTCTTGATGTTTAGTTGATCCTAGCAAAATATAAGATGACAGGCTGCCATGGCTAAAAGTAGATTTTTGTAGCAACTACTTCTTAAAAACTATAAGTGATATTAATATGGGACTTTTTCTAAAATGATCAGCTTGTCGAAAAACGTTTTGATTCAACTTTGCTGCCAGCGGCCATCTTTGTTTACAAAGAAAGTTATATAGTAAAAACTTGTATCGATTACTTCTCTGAAACTACTCGACGGATTTTCATGAAACTTCACAGTAATGTTGCTCTTGGTGTCTAGTTGATCAGGGCAAAATATAAAGAAAACAACAAATTTGTAGTGACTACTTCCTGAAAACTATAAGTGATATTGATATGGGACTTTTTCCCTAAATGATCATAATGACATGATGTTGGTCCTTGTTGAAAATCGTATCAGAATACATGCCAGATAACGCAATTATACAAAAATATTATAAATATAATCATGCAACATTGGGATGGTTCTGTAAACAATTATTAGCACATATCATTATTAGTTGTTAGGATTCTTGACAGGGAACATGGGCTCACATTCCCTGCCTGGAAATATATATTCCCCCTCGCCGGGACATGGGCTCACATTCCCTGCCTGGAAATTATATTCACCCGAGCCGTTAGTAATGGGGTTCGTCCTATGTTCACGTCTCGAGACGTAGACATGGGCTCGTCTACGGCGCATTGACCAATGAAATCCTGAGAATTTTCTTTGCAGTATTACAATAAATAATATTAATCTGACCATGGAAATTTGTAAAAATGTAGCCATTACATATGAAAATGTAATTAGATTAGGTTTGTTTTAATAACCATGAAAAAAATATTGTATTATATTTAATCACTAATATAATCACTTATATTTTAACCACAACGTTGGGCGCCATTTGTTGACAGATTTATATAATGAAAACTTGTAGCGACTACTCTGAAACTGCTTGACATATTTTCATGAAACTTCACAGGAATGCTATTCTAGCTATCAAAAACCTATCAGTAGAGATTCAAGGTCATTGACCTCTTGTTTATATTTACTATGTTGGATATACTTTGTGGTGGACAAAAATCTCATTGAAACAGATGTCAAAAACACGTTTTTTGTTATGATATCTAATATACTATAATACTTTAATTTAAACTAGGCTGAGTTGTGGGTGGGAGGGCGTCAATATTTTGGTTGCTGGGTTGCAAACAGTATTTATTTTAAAGTTGAAATAACCCTTATGAAAAAAAAATCCATGCACTTTGTGCCCTCCCTAGATAAATGTAACCCATCATTTGCATACAACTCCTGTCTTGGCTGACCAAATTTGACAAAAGGTCTGAATGTGCAAATAAAAGAGAAGCGTGTTTTTGACATGTGTTTCAATGAGAAATTTATCTCCCTAATTAATGGGTCTGAAAGAGTGTGGTCTTTCAGACCCATTAATTAGGGAGATAAATTTCTGTGGTCTTTCAGACGGGGAATGATGGCTGAAATAATGATTTTTAGCCCCGTGTGCTTATACATTCTTTCAGTATCCTGAACTAAACTTGAGTAGTCTGCCAATATGTCACAGGTTTTACTATTTTTCAAACCATCGACTATGTTGTTGGTGCCAACATGGAATATGACAACATCAACACCAACCAAGCACACATCTTTATTCGTAACTTTCTTCTTTATATCGTCGATCCGTGCCCCAGGGTAGGCAACTACCCTACACTCCCGAATACCATGTATATCTTTTCCTATGGAGTCAGTTATAACGTACACCTTTTTGTATTCTGTAACAAATAAAGAACACATGTGGTTTACTCTATTGTAAACAAAGTTCAAATTGTTTGTAATATACTTTACTTAAAAGGATCCCTATTTTTTTAGGGCTCAGTAGGTCAAGTTGGCTGACCTTGTATAGAAAGATGCATTCTGGACGATAACTTCGTAACTACAATACCTACACTTATGAAAGTGGTTAAATGAGGATCATTATTGTTGGGGTCAAGGTCTCCATGACCTTATATAGAAAAACGCATTCCGTGGTGAACGGTAGATCCATATTATTTTGATGGACGATAACTTTAAAAGCATTTATAAAACCTACAGGTAAATATTGCCGTAGGTGTGTTGATATTAATGAAAGCTCTTGACAGATGCGAAAACAAGCTATAACTGGCCGAAACACTGGAGTGTCCCCTTGAATTATTCGAAAATGCTACTTACAGCCTTGTGAAGACTCGAGCACCTGCATTTTGTATTTAATCTTTGCCAGATTGTTGATTTATTCAGCTATATCTGTTCAGAAACAGCAGAGTTATGTCCCCTTGAATTATTGAAAAAATGCCAGACGACATAGTGCAGCTGCTGACGTTATAGACATCATTGTTGACACTCGAGACGTTTATAATAATATCTGTCTTTATTCCTATCATTTAGGCCTAACAAAAAAATATGTGTTGTTTCCGGTTTCCCGACCAACCCTACTTTTTAACCGCTGACCCTAAATATATTTAGCAAAAAAAAAAAATAAAAAAAAATAAGGAAATATTACAATCAAAAAACAAATATTTTTATTCAAATGATAATTTTATAAGCCAAGAGTATGTTGGCTGGGCAAGTTTTGACATCTTCAAGTCTAAGAATTTTATTTTTTAAATCAGTTTTATTTGACAACAGAATTGTTTCATTTTTAGCTGCCAAAGGCCAGCAGAGCTTATGGGATGGCGAGTTGTCCGTCGGTTAACTTTTGCCTTGTGAACACACTAGGGCCTTCATTATTAATCGCATCTTTGCGAAACTTTGCCAGTGTCTTTATATCAATGTAAGCTCGGACAAGTTCTAAAACCAGTCGGATCGGATAAATTTCACCGGAGTTATGGCCCTTGTTTTGCTGAAAAATGCCATATTAAGCCTTATGAACACTCTAGCGCCTTCATTTATTATTTGATCTTTACCAAACTTGCACAGATTGTTAATATCAATGAAAGCTCGGACAAGATCGAAAACCAGCCAAATTTTCAGGGATGATCAGCACCAAGCCTAGTTGTGCATGTCATCGTCACGTTTTGGTTTACAGATATTTGGCAGAGTTATGGCCTTTTAAAGGAGTTTGATACCACAATTTTTTTCTGGGCTAGTTCTCCTGAACCCCTGGCTGGATACAGACGAATCTTGACAAGGATGATCAGTATCAAGCCTAGTTGTGCATATCATCGCCATATTTCGGTTGAATGATTTTTGGCAGAGTTGTGAACCTTTAAATGTTTTAATACACAAACTTTGTCCAGATTGATCTCTTCTGAACTCTTTGCCAGATTTCAGGGAATCTTGGCGAGAATGATCAGTACTAAGCCTAGTTGCACCTGTCATTGCCATGTTTTTAGATGATTTTTGAAAGACTTATGGCCCCTTATACATAAACTTTATCTTGAGCCAGTAGAGCGTCCACAGGCCCTCTTGTTTCCATTCTAGTAGATATAGATATAATGTAGGATTTAAGATGGTAACATTAAGAGGGTCGTCATTTGTGATCATTTTTTTGTTGTCAACAAAATAGGGGGTATTGGTAGCTCTGAGTAGAATTTATCCTTTTGCTATAGAATAAATCAGATTTTTGTTTTTCAGTAGTGGTATATATATATATATATATATATAAGTAGATACTGAGCTAATTTTATTTTCGATCTGCATGTCAATATTGCGTGTACAGTATTTTACATTGCCAATGTCAAAATAACTCCAAAATGGGTGTAATTTAAAGAATTTTTAATGAAAAATCATTAGAAGCCTGGTGACCGATATATTTTTTTAATTGTTTTGAAAGAAATTTATAGAACCTTGACATATATGTTTTAAAACGCGAACAATATATATATAAAAATATCTAAAAAAAACAACTTTTACCTACCTACCTACCCTAACTTTTTGACAGGGTGAAACCTGAAACACACGCACATTTTTTTTTAGACCTTAGATAACAAAAAAGAGGTATATGTTCAATATAACATTAAATAATAAGTAGATTATCTGATTCAAATAATGTTACATCTCACTACATTTCGCGAAAACGATGTACCTGAATTTAAAAAATAATCAAACCATAATTTTAATGCTTCTATTAGGCCTGTGTAGTGCGTTTCTCCATTGACTAACGTCTAAAATTTGAGACCGTAAAACACCATATTTACCATAAAGAAAATGACTTGGTCACTTAAATGCAAGTCACTTTGCTTAAAGTCTGTTCTTGCTGGGAAACTTTTTTCAGTAGAGCTTATGCCGTGGTGTGGTGTCCGTCCGTAACTTGTTTTTGTATTGACTACTCCTCTGAAACTACTGAATGGATTTTCATGAAACTTTACAGAAATGTTGCCCATGAATGAAGTCTATTTGATCCTAGCAAAAATGCATGTTGATGTGAAATCAAATACATTATAAAAAAACAAGTTGGTAGCGACTTCTTCTTGAAAACTCTTTTAAAAGTGATATTGATAGTGGGACTTTTTCTAAAATGATCGGCATGACATAATGTTGATCCTTGTAATAAATCGTTTTGAAAATCGCCGTTAAACATGGCTGCCAGCGGCCATCTTTGTTTACATAGAGTTATTTAGTAAAAACTTGTAACTACTACTCTGAAACTACTATACGGATTTCCATGAAACTTCACAAGAATGTTGCTCTTGATGCCTTATTGATCCTAGCAACATTTCAGGTTGGTCGGAAATTCAAGATGGCCGCCACAGCTAAAAAATAAACTTAAAATAAATAAGTTTGTAGCTATTACTTCTTGAAACTATAAGTGATATTGATATGGGACTTTTTTTTAAATGATCAGTATGGAATGATGTTGATCCTTGCCGAAATTTATTTTGATGCGACGTTAAACATGGCAGCCGGCAGCCATCTTTGTTTACATAGTTATATAATGAAAACTTGTAGCGACTACTCCTCTGAAACTACTTGACGGATTTTACTAGCAAAATTTCAGGTAACAAAAAACACAAACTTAATAGGGGCCAACCCAAGGAACATGTTTGTGATATTTCAGTAGAATGAAATCAATGGTTTCGGAGATGTCGTTTGAAATTTACTTAAATTTGACCTAGTTTTAGCCATTTCGGCCATCTTGGATGACTGGTGGCCGCGAAAAACACAAATCTGTGAGGGACTATCCCAAATATCATTTCGCTTAAGTTTCATCAAAATCTTTCAGGCGGTTTCATAGAAGATGTAATTTTTAAACTTTTTCTATAACCGCCGTGGCGGCCATTTGTATTATTTGACGATAACGAAAAATGCAAACTTGAGGCGAACCCAAGGAACATGTATATGATACTTCAGTGGAATGGAATAAGTGGTTTCGGAGATGTTGTTTGAAATTTCCTTAAATCTGACCTAGTTTTAGCCATGACGGCCATCTTGGATGACTGTCGGCCGCGAAAAACACAAATCTGAGAGGGGCCCTCCCAAGTAGCATTGTGATGAAGTTATGAAGTTTCATCAAAATCCTTCAAAGGAGATGTCGATTTTATAAAATTGCTAACAGACGGACGAAAAGTGATCCCATAAGCCCTCCTGGCCTTTGACCAGTAGAGCTAAAATAAAACTATAAGTGATATTGATATGATCAGCATGACATGATGTTGGTCCTTATCGAAAATCGTTTTGATTCAATGTTAAAGATGGCTGTCAGCGGCCATCTTTGTTTACAAGCATCCACTCGGTTGTACCTTGTTTGAGATATATTTCATTATTTTTGTCTTCACCAGAGGCTCGCTTAATAACACATTCCTTAACTCGTTTAATAAAATTGTGTATGAAATGACAACTGAAGTCAGATCCTCTATATATAATGAAAACTTGAAGCGACTACTCCTCCGAAAGACTACTCCTCCGAAACTACTTGACATATTTTCATGAAACTTCACAGGAATGCTGATCTAGTTATTAAAAATCTATCAGTAGAGCTTCAATCTGACCTCTTGTTTTATTTGCGATAATGTGGAAGCGTTTGAAGTTTCAATGTAAAACCCCGTGTGGTTGCCGGGGTAGAATACAACCACTGCAAACACACCGTCACATGCAGAGGGGTAGGACCCCCCCCCCCCCCCCCCCCCCCCCCATTCATATTCATTTTGTATTTTTTTGTTCATGCTCATTAAAGGTCTTCATCATGACCCCTGCATTGTTTCAGGTGCCATCTCGCTCACATCACTAAGAGCAGTGGCAGAAAAACAATAAACGTGGCTCCAGCGTCAATGGAGTTTTTACGATAGAATTTGCAGCAACTCTGCAGTTCAGGGTGAGAAGGTTCTAGGCCCATTAACTTCAATGTAAAACCCCGTGTGGTTGCCGGGGTAGAATACAACCACTGCAAACACACCGTCACATGCAGAGTGGTAGGACCCCCCCCCCCCCCATTCATATTCATTTTGTCATTTTTTGTTCATGCTCATTAAAGGTCTTCATCATGACCCCTGCATTGTTTCAGGTGCCATCTCGCTCACATCACTAAGAGCAGTGGCAGAAAAACAATAAACGTAGTTTTTACGATAGAATTTGCAGCAACTCTGCAGTTCAGGGTGAGAAGGTTCTAGGCCCATTTTCCATATTTTATCTCGATGTACATGGAAGATGAGCCTGGCATGTTCATGCCTGTTAGGCGCCATATAACCTGTAATGTGTTGGTGCGCCTTAAAAGCCCACTTCAATTCATTCAATGTAAAAAATCTTTTTGTTGTCATGCAAATTCTTTTAATAGTGTCATGCAAAAACAATAAAACACAAATTTGAATTCAAAACTTTTAATACTTTAAACAGAATACAAAGTAATTCGAAGTAATTCAAAATCTCAAGCATTAAAATAACTGAAATTAATATGCACATTTTAGTAATTGTCGTCTTCTACAGTATACACACGGGATGAGTACACTTTAATTTGATTGCAAATTTTGACAAACGGTGCATACATGTACTTATGGTGCATACTTATTTCACTTATATTGACAGTTCTATAAGAAATATTTGATCTTGAATATTGTTACCTCTCTGCTCCTTATCATGGCCATCAACAGCCGGTCCACCACCTACAACTTCCCGTCCCTTAAAAGTATAAAGTTACTATAAAGACACTAATAACATATAGAAGTTCAGTTACACTTGCTAAAGTATTCATCTGAATATGGAATTTAAGTTCTTAACATAGACTGTTCTGTACTGAAAACCAGGTCTTATAGAAAGTCGCACTATGCATTATTCCAGTAGATCGTCGGGAGAGTGTTTTACAGCTCTTCTCAGTGCATAGGTCATTTAGAGCCGCCTCAGAGAAGACAGGATATATAGGATGCTGGAAATTGTTGAAATTTTAACATTTCTTTGTAACTTCATTTCTACTAGAGGGATTTTGAAATAACCTGGCGCAAATGGTCTGAAGATGGATGGCGCAACTTCTGTTGTGTTAAAATCCAAGTGGCTGCATCCTAGGGATCCGAAATTGCTAAGGGAGGAAATTGCGTATGTACATTTTGCATACTTTCAGGGAAACATTTTTAAAAAACTACAAGAAGCAGGGGTTTAATATTTTCCATTTACCATGAGCTGATGTTCCTGTACTGACTTGTTTTTAAATGGTGATCCCGGGGTCAAAATTTGCTTCTGCCCCAAGGGTTGCATGTTTTACATGACATATAGGGGAAAACTTAAATTATCCGAAAGTGCAATTGGTGGACTATTTAACTTTCACCATCAGCTAATGGACCTCTACCAAGTTGGAGGCAGTACAGACGGGAAGTAGTGAAATGCAGGAGTGCAGTGAGAAGTGACGTACTGGAGAAGGATAGGACTATAACAATACTGAACCTGTGGTTAAATATTTTAAATGTTTTGCATACGCCATATAGGGGCACACCTTTTATTTATCTCAAAGCCCAAAGCAAACAGCTCTCTTAATATATTAAATGTTTGTTCATATTGTGACATTTTTCATATTTGGGAAGATCCTCGGGTTATTGATCATCCTGAACTTGGTGAAGGTTATTGATTAAAGGCCATTTTTGGCATTGCTTTAAATAAATGATAAATGTATAAATTACCTCCCTCCTATCCTTCTCCAGTACGTCACTTCTCACTGCACTCCTGCATTTCACTACTTCCCGTCTGTACTGCCTCCAACATCCACGCTTGGATTTAAACTTTAAAAAAATCATAAAAACCTGTTGCAGAAAATATATTCATAAATTCTTGTCTACATAGAGGATCTTACATGAGTAACTGTATTATTGATTTTGATAAAATGATGGAATACGAGGCTCTTGCAGAAATCATATCTTTTTATCCAACTCGTTTATTAAAGTCAATAATACACAGTCACGAATGTAAGATTCTGTTTATCACATAACACACCAACGACATTTTACTGAAATAAATTTGGCCCAATTAACGAAAGTCTAATGTTCAATACATGGAACAATGGATCAGTTAACATGCTTACTAACTTCATATCAACTAAGCCATTATTTCCAGTTGGAAACATCAAAACGATTTTAATGATTGAACAACTAAGCTTTATCAATTTCAGCTAATTGCCTATCTCTACCGTACATCATGGATAATAATAACTTAATTATAATTATACCGTTGTAATTTCCGGACTTATTCAGTATTGAAGATGTCAAACTCAAGTTAAAATTTTATATTTGAGCAGTTAACATGCCCCAAATTATTTTTTTCATTTCAACATTTAAAATTTATACAACCAAAATGTATAAACAGTATTCACAATTTTACCAATCTTACCTTCTTATTAGGTTGAAGAAGTTTCACCTTTAAGTCGTGTACTACTTCACTTTTCTGATGCAAAGCCTGAAAAATATAATTGTGTTTTCGAAACACGACAGTTAAGGATATATTTCCCATCGCTACGATGGACGCATGATACAGCTAGTAGAGTCAGGGCCTCTTGTTTTTCATTGGTATACCTAAACACAACTTTGTAATTTACTTACATAGTTTAGCTACTTTAAATATAAAACTTTTCGGATATTCGTTTGTTTCTAGATAAAAAATAAAAACAAATTTAATAACAGCTTTCTATTATGTTTATTTCATCTTAATGCCGACAAAGGCTTTATTAGGTGGGTCTCATACTCTGAATCAAGTTTCTCATGAAAGTGTATGGCTAACAGTAATTTACAGTTACCTATAGATAGAAATATATGTTCTTAACATGTTGGTGTTTACACGCACAGCATGGTCGACAATACTAATAATATTAATACATGCATTTCTATTGGTTTCTGATCATTGAAAAGAGAATGGACCAATAACTGAGCCAATATGAAAACAATTAATAACATCATATTATTAATAAACTGCTTGATATCTGGCGTGGTTTGCAGGAAACTTCACGCATCATACTGTACAAACAAGGCCAATATGGAGAGAAACTCGGCCAGTATGAGAAAACGTGGCCAATATGAAATTCAAGCAATCTTTAGGACGCCATTTTGAAGGAAAAAGAACACAACGTCTCAGCTTTTCATTTATAAATTAGTTCGCCTATGTAATGTAGACAAACAAAATAATTAAAGTTTGATTATTTGTAAATTCGGTAACATTGACTTCGCTGAAATATACGGTAGCTATTGTCACGTTCGTGTGTGATTTTCCCACACGCCCTCAAGCGGTAACGGGAAGATGTATTTGAATCAGATACTTGTTATTAAATGTTATATTGGACATATACCTCTTGTTTTGTCTTACCGGTAAATGATATTTAAAACATAGGAATAAAGACAGATATTAAGTAGTTAATAAAAATGTCATTTAGTGGTGCGGCGTCCGTCTGAGTTTACAGGAGGGCCTTGTGTGCCTTTTTTTGTGTATAAAGTATACTTGTGTGACTTTTTTTTCTTGTGTGACTGACACACAAGCAAGTATGTCTTTATACGCAGGAAATAGCCTAATTCTTCATTTAAAGTAATAAAAAAGTGCAGTCACACAAGGGGAAGGGAGCTTGTGTGACTAAAATGTGTCCAAATGGTAAAAACAAGATACGAATGTACACACAAAGCCTGATTTTGTGTACGTCCGTCCGTCTGTCCGTAAACTTTTTTTTGTAGCGACTACCTCTCTGAAAATACTCAATGGATTTTCATGAAACTTTACAGAAATGTTGCCCTTGAAGTCTAGTTGATCCTAGCAAAAATTCATGTTGATGTTGATGTGAAATCCAAGATGGCCGCCAAATCTAAAAATAGGTTTTTAAAAAACAAGTTTATTTTCATGAAAATTCACAGGAATGTTGCTCTTAATGTCTTATTGATCCTAGCAAAATTTCAGATCGGCCAGAAATTCAAGATGGCCACCACAGCTAAAAATAGATTTTTAAAAAAGAAGTTTGTAGCGACCATGTCTTGAAAACTATAAGTGATATTGATATGGGACTTTTTGTAAAATGATCAGCATGACATGATGGTTATCAGAGTCAAACATTATTTTGATTCGACGTTAAACATGGCTGCCAGTGGCTATCTTTGTTTACATAGAGTTATATAATGAAAACTTGTAGCGACTTCTCCTCTGAAACTACTTGACGGATTTGCATGAAACTTCACAGGAATGTTGCTCTTGATGTCTAATTGATCCTAGCAAAATTTCAGGTCGGCCGGAAATTCAAGATGGCCGCCACGGCTAAAAATAAATTTTCAAAAAACAAGTCTGTAGCGACTACTTCCTAAAATCAATCAGTAGAGCTTCAAGGTCATTGACCTCTTTTTTTTTTTTGCCTTATGTTTAAACCTTAAAGGGACACTGTCCGTAAGTAAGCAGATATTGAGCATAACCAAATAACTCTCTGACTTTTATTCAGTGAAATGTATAAATGAAAACATGAGCATTATGGCATAGACTCTAAGAAGTCTGTAGTACTACATTCGTGAGTTTGAAAAAAAAAAGCTTAAATTATTAATTGTAAATAAAGTGGGACCCACCGTATTTACCTTTTCTGCGATCACGTGACTTCCATTAGGGCATTAGGTTTTCATCATAGTATGTAGTGTATAGCCCGGTTAGCTCAGTCGGGAGCTAGGTCGACCACTTTACGCTCACTATTATTACCGCGAGTGTAATTTTAGTTTGGGCTGCGAGTTCAAACGCCCGAAACGGTTTCTCTTTTTTTTGTACCGCGATTGAATTCCGTCAAACAATCCTGTAGTAAATATTCAATAATGTTTAGTGTGTAATGTGTGCGAACATAATTTGTGTGTTTTATAAGCTAAAAGTTACGGACAGTGTCCCTTTAATGTTTTTTTCTAGTAAATATTAATTACGTAAACATTAACTTACCCGCATAAACTTGTGATGCCATTTTGCAGAAAAATCACAACTGAAAATTGTACAAATAAAACATATAAAAATTATAACATTATTTTCAAAAATAATATGCAATACCATAAAAACAAACTTTTTCCTCCATATTTGTGATTATTATAAGGTTAAATTTTGCATTAAGATTAATTTATAAAAAAAAAAAAAAAAAAAATTGATTGGCCATACTTTGGTGATGGATTTATACACAGGATGGTACATCTTAAAGGTAAAATGGATCAGCTTCTCTGCTATTACTTTATTGTTATAGTACAAACTCGTTGCTAGTTGTACATATTTAAGTATAGTGATCACTGATGTACACATGTATATATATATATATATATATAGAAGCTTTACTCATTATTGAATTTAACGACTTTGCAAAAATGATAAAATGCAAGGCTCTTGCTAACGAGTTCAATAAATTCAATAATGAATGATTCTATTTTACCGGGTATCCCAAAAAAAAATTATAAGAAAAGAAGCCTACAAGGAACATGTTTCAGTGTAGCCCTCTTGTACTTCCTATACATGATGTTGCCTTTTGATGATGTATGTTTACATGACCAAGTCGTATGTTGATTCGGAATTTTCCGTAAACTACGGAACTACCTTGTTGATTTCCTTAATCCTGCATTTAAAATGGTTACGGAGATCAACGAGCAATTTGGATGCGCATCGAGATGAACGGGAAAGCCCGAACAATGATTTGACCCTCTATTGCAGAGTTGTATAGCTAGTTATATGTCGAAAACATAGGATGGTGTTATTCAACTCTATCACCCTAGCTTGTGTTATAAATATATTTGACTACATGACTATATATTAATGGTTATATTATTGACTTTTGACATAAATAAATGTTTCCGAAATTAATGTGTCAAATAAATAAATGTTTCCGAAATTAATGTGTCAAATTTCACTTTTACTCACCAGTTCGAATATCTTCATTATATTATATTGACATTATATTATATTGACAAAGGAAATCAAATCAATTTAATTGGTGTGAAATCCAAACGATACACTGGATACATACCAAGTACACATACAACAGGTATGACAAATATAAACTGTACAATAGTATCATAAAGGGAAATAATTACAAGTTATATACCTTAATATGCCACTACGTCATAATAACAAAACAAAACCATAATTAAAACAAGGATTGTCTGTGCTTATACATTTTGCGGTTAGCTAAAATACATTCATACTACTTAGTATAAAACAGATTTTAGACAGATCATCTATCAAGTTAAATGATGGATAACACTGATTTATAGCACATCATTTTAGATCTCTCGGTGTCTAACATACAACATTTAAGTACAAAATGAAATTCATCTTCAATATTTATTTGACATAACCGACATATTCTAACTGAACTTTATAATGCCGCACTTCTTCAACAAACAATTTACTGTTGCTATTTCTAATTATTATATTGATTGAAAATTGCACCTATACCACTTCTTCATAGCACAATTTTTAAACGGAATATTGATTACTTCAGTTGGGAGTTCATATTCGCACCAAAAGTTGTCCTATGGCAACCACAGGTGCCCAGGGGCGCAATTTTTGTGTGCGGGCAAGCAACTGGTAGAGCAACCGACATTTCGCAAGCAAGCTGAATGGCTTCCTCACATAGATTCCAGGTCCCACTGGGACTCGGACCTACAGTGGTGAGGGTTAAGTGAAGTCAAGTCTTAGACTAACCAACTGGCAACGGACGCCGGAGTTATCTGGAAAAAAGACCCAAAAACAGCCATTCCTTCTGTTTGTAGAATTTATCCAATGGCAGCTGCAAACAAAATAACATGTTCTGAATTTATTTAAGAACATGGTACTTGCACTAATTCTCCAATAGCTTGCATTTAATCAAAATTAAGACCACAGTGCCAAAGTGGTAGAGCGTCAGCCTTACAAGTGGCAAGTGGGAGGTCGTATGTGCAATCTTCGGCCGATTCATACCAAAGACTTCATAACAATGGTACTTGTATCTCCCTTGGTTAATACTCAGCCTATAAAGGGTAGTCCTATGACTGCTTGGCCTGGTGTCAGTGGGTTAGACCTAATGTCGTGTCTACAGTATCGTATTTCAGTGTTGAGCCAAGAGCTCTGCTTTCATCGTGATAACCGGGTACAGGTAAATGGTGAATAATACAACCGGGACTCCAACCCAGGTCTCTGGTTTACCGTACCAGGGCTCTAACCACTGAGCTATTCACCATTTACCTGTACCCGGTTACATACAATCCACCAGATTGAAATTCGTCCCTGATTTTCTAGTGGAATTAACTTCAGGCAGACTCACAGACTTATTTTCATACTGTTTCATGCTAACAGACACAGTCCTGGATCTCGGACGAGCCCCCAAATATAAGTGTGTTTTTTCGCTCCGTGGTTTTTTGTGTTAAACTTGTGTAAATAACAGTGGTTATGGTTTCAAAACGTATAGAACAACTGCAATAATTAATGGTTTATAAGATGGTTTAGATACTGACAGTCAAATCATGAGCACATGTGAGTAAGTTGTGATAATTTGGATTGCAGTGTGTTTCACCTGTGCACCTGTTTGGAATACCTGTTACGTTTACCTGCGCTATCGGTCACCGGAGAGAGTATTGTGTATTGTGTTATTGGAATATAAAACTATTGGACTAAAAAAAAGCGAAACTAGTACGTAAGTGTGGACAATATTTATATTTATTAAAAGTTCAACAGTCGCCGTCGTTAATATGGCTTCATCGACGCCTATCTCTGTGAACTCAGACAAGAAGAGGGAGTATGAACCGTGTACGCCAAGTCCAAGCACGAACCCATCCAAGAAAACTAAGGGTGAGGGTGACAGTTCGGACGATGATAACTTTATGGATACTGAGCCCACCGTCCCGCTCACCTCTTCTGATATGAAGAAAATTGCCCATAGTGTATTCTTGTCTATGAAAGACGAAATGAAAGACTTCATAATGGAATCGGTAAAGTCTATGGCCCAGTCCGTTGCTGATACAGTTGTCGACACTCTTAATGTTAGACTTACACAACTTGAGTCTGAGAACCGTCGACTGTCCGATCAAGTTACAACCCTTACTGAGAGGGTAAAACACCTTGAAGTTCAACAGTCTGAACATGATTTTAAACTGGACGTCTCAGAACAATATTCTAGGCGCAACTGTTTAAGGATCTCCGGGTACTCTGAGTCTCCCGGCGAATCAACGGATGATATTGCGATGCAAGTTGCCAAAGCATGTAAGGTCAACATCAACATAACTGAAATTGATCGGTCACATCGTGTTGGACCAGATTCACAAAGCAGACCAAGAGATGTCATAGTGAAGTTTACCTCGTACAAACCAAGGAACACGTTTTACAGAGCAAGGTTCGATCTTAAAGGTAATGCTGACTTTAAGGGTGTTTTCGTAAACGAGGACCTCACACGCATCAGATCCCGTCTTCTAGCACATGCCAGACACTTAGTTAAATCAGGGAAATTACAACAGGCATGGTCAAGTGATGGACGTCTATTCTACAAGGATAATGCGGGACCTGAACGCCATCTTCTGAGAAGTGCCAGTGACCTTAATAAATATTTATAAACATTCAGTGGCGAACTGCATAAACAAACTTTCTTTTCAAATTTATGCTATAACACAAGTGTAACAGAATAAGTTACATATCATCATAAATAGTGTATAAAATTGAATTAGCTCATTAAATTCTAGTCTAAGTTAATAGGAAATATTCATGTGCACAAAACGATATTTACTATATGTCGATATTTTGATATAATTTGTTGTAGATTAGCTACCCTAAAATATTCACTCATAAGATCGGACCGTTCTCAAGTCTATTTATTTACAATTTTATAGTGATAAGGGAATGTGTCAAAGTTGATAGTGGCTGTCAATCTGAACATTGTATCATGTAGTAACAATTTTTGAAATGTATTCTTTTTAATTGCAAAACAATGTTGTACATGTTTTAAAGAACATGTTTATGGTTCGATTTTGTTATAGAATCAGTCTTTGCTAACATTGTATAGAAATAATGCGCTGACAAGCCATTCTTTCGTTGAGACGACCCCTTTCCATTCGTTTCTAGAGCGTGTATTACGGTTTTCACTTCAACACGTGGAATATGTGCACATTATTTATATAATTACAAACAGTGACCAAAACTGGTTTATGTTAACAATGGGGCAAGCTTGGCAATATCTGGGTCAAGTCTTGTGTCAATAATGAGGGGTTTTGTAGATTGAAATTTAGCTATTTTTGTTCTGCTCGCTTGCTTTACAGATTTAACATGTATTTTCGAACTAGATTTTTATTATCTTTCAACCATAAATCGCGTTCGCCTGTCCGTTGTACACACGTTTTACTCCACGTTGGTAATACGAAACGATTACTTGTTTTTGTTTAAAACTGGATTGAAGATATATGTTTATTTTTTGTGACAGTGTAGCAAATACTTTAATCTTTTTTTATTATTATTATTATTTACTTATTTACATCTATTTATATAAAAAAAAATAATCATGGAGCTAAACTTGATCAAGTTAAATAACAGTTAGTTAACAGAATGCGTATACTGTTATATTCTAAATAAGTGTATAATTGAATGTTGTAAGAAACCACTGAGCTGAAACACACGTGTGGTTGTGTTTCTTCTTATTTTAGCTGTTCTTCCATTGACTTCTGATGGTTACTTTTTGCAAACTTCTTTCACTTTTATTTGTTTGTCTTTCTCTCACACTTTATACGCTATCCTCTCTCTCACTTCCCCCAATTCAATATTTCATTCAGGGCAGTTTGCACCATCACGGACAAATGCGTGTACATGTTATTGTGTATCGTAATAATATAGATTATTGGCGTGCACGCTTTGGGCTGTTTTGCTACAAAATAAGAGGTGCTTTGTGTACGCACTGTATTCACAAGAGTTCGTTTTTCAAATTATTACTGCTTAATCTAAACTATTGTAATGTTTATTTTAGTTGTATAGTGCTAATTATATTAAATTGTTTAGTCGGAGAGAAAACAATATGTTTATCTGAACTAGTCGCCATGTGGCCGTTCACAGTGCATATACGTGTGGTTGATTTACCTGTAAATTTAAAACACAATGGGTAATGATGTTAGTTGCTGGAGAATGGCCATAGGCACATTCAATAACAGATTTAAATCGTTCACAAAGAGCATGTGTTTTCTCCGTAAACCTTTCATGTTCCTAAGCTGCTTAATTAACGGTATATTGAAATTGCTTCGAAGTGTGCTGTCCATTTCTGCATGCGTCTCTAAATCTCTCTTAAACATTGAGTTTTCTCTTGTTATTTTGTTATTAGTTATTATGTCAGGCGACATTGAAATAAATCCAGGTCCTGAAAATACGATAGAGAAACATAGCCTCTCTTTATTTCACTTAAATATTCGTAGTATACGTAACAAAATGGAATATATTAAGGATCACTTATTAGATTATGATGTTTTGTGTTTTACAGAGACACACCTATCGGAAAACGTGTCCAATGATTTTATACGTATAGACGGTTATAGTAATATTTTCCGAAAGGATACATCTGCGCATTCTAGCGGACTGTTAATGTATACTGCGAATAACATTATTTCAAGACGTGTATTAGAACTTGAATATTTATTACCCAGTTCACTTTGGATTGAAGTAAGAGATAAAAGTGAAATTATTTTAGTATGTACCGTTTATCGCAAACCTAATTCAAGTAATATTTTTTGGGATAACTTAAACATTAGCTTAGAAAAGGCTTTTGAATTATCGAATAACATCATTATAGTTGGTGATATCAACGAGAACCAACTTAATACTGATAACCATTTTTTAAAAGATATAATGCAGCTTAATAATATGACAAACATTATAACTGAACCAACTCGAGTTACCGACTACTCTGCCACATTGATAGATCCTATAGTTATTTCTGATTCTCTTAAACCCTTAGATTCCGGAATTGTAACCATACAACATGATATAAGCGACCACCATGGTACATACTTAATGTTACAATACAGTTACAATGTTAGACCGACTTTTACTCGACGAGTTTGGAATTATAAGAAAGCCAATTTCATAAAACTCAATGATCTTATTCAACATACAGACTGGTCTTTCTTATATAACGATTCGCTGAGTGTTGCGTGCGAAAAGTTTACTAAATCTTTTTTTGAATTAATAAATGTGTGCATTCCATCGAAATATGTAACAATTCGTCCTAATGACAAACCGTGGTATGATTCAGAAATTAGACGTGTTTCAAGACAACGTGATCGTCAAAAAACTAAAGCAACGCGTACTCAATCATTTTCTGATTTAGCAGCATATAAAAGATTACGAAACAAAGTTAATAATCTTAAAAAACATGCGAAAGAACGTTTCTTTAATAATGTGGAAACTATAATTACTGAAACAACTATTACGGGCAGACGTCAGTATTGGAAACTTTTAAAATATTTCATGAAGTCAAACAAAAATGCGGAAACTATTCCACCTTTAAAAACAGTCTTATCTAATGGCGATACGTCATACTCAATAACTGACCAAGAAAAAGCGAAATGCTTAAATGAATATTTTGTTTCAATATCATCAGTTGATGACTCTAATGTTGAATTACCTATTTTTCATTTAAAATCCAATAATAAATTAGAAACTATTTATATAGAAGAATCCGAAATTGTTGATATTATCAAGATTTTGGACGTAAATAAAGCAAATGGAGAGGATGAAATAAGTCATAAGATGTTAAAGGAAACCGTAAATACAATCTCAAAACCTCTACATATACTTTTTAACAGATCATTAAATGAATGTATTTTCCCCGACCTATGGAAATGTGCTATGGTTATGGCACTTTTCAAAAAGTCAGATCCTAGTATTCCTATGAACTATAGACCAATATCGTTACTTAGTTGTGTTGGTAAAGTAATGGAAAGAATAGTATTTAAACACATGTATAATTTTCTACTTATGTTCGATCTTATTTTTAGAAACCAATCGGGTTTTCTCCCTGGTCATTCTACTACATATCAACTTGTCGATATGTATCACCATATATGTCAGGCATTCGATGCTAAACAATTTACGTGTATTGTTTTTAATGATATATCTAAAGCTTTCGATCGTGTTTGGCATAAAGGGCTTTTGTTTAAGCTAAAACAATATGGTATTGATGGAAAACTTTTAGCCTGGATATCTGATTATCTCTCAACCCGATCTCAAAGAGTCCGTGTTGGATCTGCAACCTCCGAGTCAAAAACTGTAACTGCCGGAGTTCCTCAAGGCTCTGTCTTGGGCCCACTTTTATTTTTGATATATGTAAATGATATTGCCGAAAACATGCTGAGTATAACTCGTTTATTTGCTGACGACAGTTCGCTATCAGTCTCAACATCTAGTATAAACGACATGGAAGGAATCCTTAATCATGATCTAGTAATGATAACGCAGTGGTCAAATCAATGGCTTGTACAATTTAATCCTGCCAAAACAGAAGTAATGTTCTTTTCTTTAATTAATAATGATCATCGTCCAACTCTATATCTAGACAATGTCCCGTTGACTTTTGTTGACAACCATAAACATTTAGGAGTAACATTAAGTAATAACGGAAAATGGCACGAACACATTAGCAATATTATTGCTTCTGCTTCAAAGGTTCTTGGTTTAATGCGAATACTTAAATATAAAGTAGCTCGTAAAACACTTAATCAGATATACTTGTCTTATATGCGTCCAATATTAGAATATGCCTCCATTACATGGGATGGATGTACTTCTTTCGAAAAAGATAGCTTGGAAAAGTTACAATATGAAGCAGCTCGTATTGTGACGGGACTGACTCGTTCAGTATCCATACATCGTTTAATATCTGAAATAGGATGGGTATCACTTTCCGATAGAAGGAAAATGCAAAAACTTATTTCAGTCTATAATGTTAAAAATGGATCCGTTCCAAATTATATCTCAAACATCTTTCCGCAGCTAGTAGGAGATGTCAGTGCATACCCTCTCAGAAATAACGACAACTATGCCACTATTGCTAGGAGAACTGAAATATACAACAAATCGTTTGTTCCGTCTTCTCTTAAACTATGGAATAATCTGTCAGTAGAAATACGAAACTCGGAATCTATATCAATTTTCAAGAGAAGACTATTAACATCTGTATTTCCGAGTACAAAGGTACCAAAATACTACTTAAGTGGTCAACGTTTGTTTTCTGTTTTACATGCCAAAATGAGGAATTTGTGTAGTAATCTTAATAGTGATTTATACCTTAATCATTTACGCGATTCACCCGTTTGCGAGTGCGGATTTGAAGTAGAAGATGCTGAACATTATTTTTTCCAGTGTAACACTTTTTTCACATACCGGCTCCAACTCTTTCAATCCACCCGCCATTTACACCCGTTAAATATAAGAACAATCCTTTATGGTCTCGAACAGTTAACTGACAGAGGAAATGAATCTCTCTTCGAAGCAGTTCAAACATATATACGCGAAACACATAGGTTTACATAATCTGTCTCTGTTGTTTTTCAACAATCTACACGTACTATGCGCGTACACTATATTTTGAAAATGTTATCTAGATAGCGTTTAGGCGTTCTTAAACTGACTGAATTCAAATTGGGGTAAACTAGTCTTTCTCACTATTCTCACTATTCTATCCTCTCTCTTTCTCTATTATGTTTTCTCTTTAAATTTTATTTACTTATTCAGCTTTATTCTATATCAATGTATTTGCCATTGTATTTTATTTTATTACTCTAAGCCATATACATTCGCAATTTCAAAATGCTAACTGGGAAGGGTTTAATCTAATGTTGGTAGAACTTGTTACCCAACCCATTTGTCATTATAATATGTCTATCGTATATATGTTTATATTTGCTCTGTTTGTAAAATATTGGCAATAAAATATGTTTAAATCAAATATAACAGGTGGTGAAAAAAATTGTTCCTCAACCATGACTCAAACCCAATAAGATATCGAGGACACACGGTAAGGAATTGATTATTCACCATTTACCTGTACCCGGTTAAACATACATTAATTAAAATTACCAGCTGTATAAATGCAGTTTGACATTGAGCTACTGTGACAAGGTAGAACGTTTATTTTTTTATGCGGTGTTCGAACCCTACCCTGAGGCTAACAATTTTTAGATGCGAACATCCTTGTAAGCAGCTCAGAAAAAAACAATTTGAATTGAATGTTGAACATCAGCACAGTATATAAGTTATTTAGAGCTGCCTACGGGTTGAGCTCGCTATGACCGATTTATTGAATGTCGTTTAACGGCTCAACAACACAGTAGAGGTTATTTAGAGCCGCCCCAGAGAAAGGGGAAAGATACATAGCAATCCAGGAACCCTACCCTACTCTTATTACCGAATAGATTCCTATAGTTCTTGTGGGTCACGGGGCAAAGAATAGGGCCACTGCAGATCCCTTTGGAGGGGTAGGCAGAGGGGAAGAATCCCCCCAAATTCATGTTCATTTTATCATTTTTTGTTCATGTTCATTATTAAAAGGTCTTCATCATGATCCCTGCATCGTTTCAGGTGCTATCTCGCTCGCATCAAAAGAGCAGTGGCAGAAAAACAATAACGTGGCTCCAGCGTAAATGGAGTTCAGGGTGAGAAGGTTCTAGGCCCGTTTTCCATATTTTATCTCGATGTACATGGAAGATGAGCCTGGCATTGGCATGTTCATGCCTGTTAGGCACCATATAACATTTCCTGTGTTGGTGCGCCTTAAAACCCCAATTCAGTTCGCTCGGAGGATAGACAAATACACGGGACTGCCGACGGACGAGGCTAAGGGAAAATGTCTTGCCCAAGAACACACTGACGAAACTCAGTGACACCACGCAGGATTGAACCCGGGGCCTCCGGTTACAAATCCGTCGCGCTACCAACTGCGCCACGTCACAGCTCGCTATGAGACAGTGCCATATTCATAATTCATCTATATGTCAATTGTCATACATATGCAGTATTTTGGTAGTAGCGGATCAGTTTACAGGGGCGTACCTGGAGCATTTTGAGATGTACGCCAGATATGAGAAGCGTAGCTGCGAACCGAGCATCGACGCAGCGAGTGGGGGGTAGGTGTGGGCGGGAGGGGCGGTGGAGGGTAGGTGTGGCGCGATGGGCGGTTGAAAATTAGGAGGCAAATGATGCGTTCTCAAGCTATATTTCAGCGTTAATATGGCATTTTGAACTTTTATTTTTTCACTTTTGCTGACGAATTGTACGCATTGGCGTATGCCTGGCTCCGCGCCTGGTTTATGTTTACATTTAATTTATTCAGCTCGTTGAGTACTTGGTGTAGCACCTTCAAAAAAGT
>JAWPHD010021368.1:0-28487 GCA_037043455.1 Cyrtodaria siliqua | reverse complement strand
TAAGAACGGAATATATATGCGTAAGAACTGAATATATATGTGTAAGAACTGAATATCTATGTGTAAGAACGGAATATATATGCGTAAGAACGGAATATATATGCGTAAGAACTGAATATATATGTGTAAGAACGGAATATATATGTGTAAGAACGGAATATATATATGTAAGAATGGAATATATACGTGTAAGAACGGAATATATATGTGTAAGAACGGAATATATATGTATAAGAACTGAATATATATGTGTAAGAACGGAATATATATGTGTAAGAACGGAATATATACGTGTAAGAACGGAATATATATATTTAAGAACGGAATATATATGTGTAAGAACGGAATATATATGTGTAAGAACTGAATATATATGTGTAAGAACTGAATATATATTTGTAAGAACTGAATATATATGTGTAAGAACTGAATATATATGCGTAAGAACTGAATATATATGCATAAGAACTGAATATATATGCGTAAGAACTGAATATATATGCGTAAGAACGGAATATATATGAGTAAGAACTGAATATATATGCGTAAGAACGGAATATATATGTGTAAGAACGGAATATATATGTGTAAGAACTGAATATATATATGTGTAAGAACGGAATATATGTGTAAGAATATATATGCGTAAGAACGGAATATATATGTGTAAGAACGGAATATATATGCGTAAGAACTGAATATATATGTGTAAGAACTGAATATCTATGTGTAAGAACGGAATATATATGTGTAAGAATGGAATATATATGCGTAAGAACTGAATATATATGTGTAAGAACGGAATATATATGTGTAAGAACGGAATATATATGTGTAAGAACGGAATATATACGTGTAAGAACGGAATATATATGTGTAAGAACGGAATATATATGTATAGGAACTGAATATATATGTGTAAGAACGTAATATATATGTGTAAGAACGGAATATATACGTGTAAGAACGGAATATATATGTTTAAGAACGGAATATATATGTGTAAGAACGGAATATATATGTGTAAGAACTGAATATATATGTGTAAGAACTGAATATATATTTGTAAGAACTGAATATATATGTGTAAGAACTGAATATATATGCGTAAGAACTGAATATATATGCGTAAGAACGGAATATATATGCGTAAGAAAGGAATATATATGTGTAAGAACGGAATATATATGTGTAAGAACTGAATATATATGTGTAAGAAAGGAATATATGTGTAAGAATATATATGCGTAAGAACGGAATATATATGTGTAAGAACGGAATATATATGCTTAAGAACTGAATATATATGTGTAAGAACTGAATATCCATGTGTAAGAACGGAATATATATGTGTAAGAACGGAATATATATGCGTAAGAACTGAATATATATGTGTAAGAACGGAATATATATGTGTAAGAACGGAATATATATGTGTAAGAACGGAATATATACGTGTAAGAACGGAATAATATATATGTGTAAGAACGGAATATATACGTGTAAGAACGGAATATATATGTGTAAGAACGGAATATATACGTGTAAGAACGGAATATATATGCGGAAGAACGGAATATATATGTGTAAGAACGGAATATATATGTGTAAGAACGGAATCTGTACGTGTAAGAACGGAATATATATATGTGTAAGAACGGAATATATATGTGTATATATGTGTAAGAAGTGAATATATATGTGTAAGAACTGAATATTTATGTGTAAGAAGTGAATATATATGTGTTAGAACTGAATATATATGTGTAAGAACGGAATATATATGTGTAAGAACGGAATATATATATGTGTAAGAACGGAATATGTACGTGTAAGAACGGAATATATATGTGTAAGAACTGAACATATATGTGTAAGAAATGAATATATATGCGTAAGAACTGAATATATATGCGTAAGAATTGAAAATATATGCGTAAGAACTGAATATATATCTGTAAGAACTGAATATATATGTGTAAGAACTGAATACCTATGCGTAAGAACCGAATATATATGCGTAAGAACTGAATATATATCTGTAAGAACTGAATATATATGTGTAAGAACTGAATACTTATGCGTAAGAACGGAATATATATGTGTAAGAACGGAATATATATGTGTAAGAACTGAATATATATGTGTAAGAACTGAATATATATGTGTAAGAACTGAATATATATGCGTAAGAACTGAATATATATGCGTAAGAACTGAATATATATGCGTAAGAACAGAATATATATGCGTAAGAACAGAATATATATCTGTAAGAACTGAATATATATGTGTAAGAACTGAATATATATGCGTAGGAACTGAATATATATGAGTAAGAACGGAATATATATGTGTAAGAACGGAATATATATGTGTAAGAACGGAATATGTACGTGTAAGAACGGATTATATATTTGTAAGAACGGAATATATATGTGTAAGAACTGAATATATATGTGTAAGAACGGAATATTTATGTGTAAGAACGGAATAAATATGTGTAAGAACGGATTATATATGCGTAAGAACTGAATATATATGCGTAAGAACGGAATATATATGTGTAAGTACGGAATATATATGTGGAAGAATGGAATATATATGTGTAAGAACGGAATATATGTGTAAGAATATATATGTGTAAGAACGGAATATATATGTGTAAGAACGGAATATGTACGTGTAAGAACGGATTATATATGTGTAAGAACTGAACATATATTTGTAAGAAATGAATATATATGCGTAAGAGCTGAATATATATGCGTAAGAACTGAATATATATGCGTAAGAACTGAATAAATATATGTAAGAACTGAATATATATGTGTAAGAACTGAATATATATGCGTAAGAACTGAATACATATGCGTAAGAACGGAATATATATGCGTAAGAACGGAATATATATGTGTAAGAATGGAATATGTACGTGTAAGAACGGAATATATATGTGTAAGAACGGAATATATATGTATAAGAACGGAATATATATGTGTAAGAACTGAATATATATGTGTAAGAAGTGAATATATCTGTGTAAGAACGGAATATATATGTAAGAACGGAATATATATGTGTAAGAATGGAATATGTGTAAGAACGGAATAAATATGTGTAAGAATGGAATATATATGTGTAAGAACGAAATATATATGTGTAAGAACTGAATATATATGTGTAAGAACCGAATATATATGTGTAAGAACTGAATATATATGCGTAAGAACTGAATATATATGCGGAAGAACGGAATATATATGTGTAAGAACGGAATATATATGTGTAAGAACGGAATCTGTACGTGTAAGAACGGAATATATACATGTGTAAGAACGGAATATATATGTGTATATATGTGTAGGAAATGAATATATATGTGTAAAAACTGAATATATATGTGTAAGAAATGAATATATATGTGTAAGAACTGAATATATATGTGCAATAACGGAATATATATGTGTAAGAACGGAATATATATGTGTAAGAACGGAATATGTACGTGTAAGAACGGAATATATATGTGTAAGAACTGAACATATATGTGTAAGAAATGAATATATGTGCGTAATAACTGAATATATATGCGTAAGAACTGAATATATATGAGTAAGAACTGAATATATATCTGTAAGAACTGAATATATATGTGTAAGAACTGAATATATATGTGTAAGAACAGAATATATATGTGTAAGAACTAAATATATATGCGTAAGAACTGAATATATATGCGTAAGAACTGAATATATATGCGTAAGAACTGAATATATATGCATAAGAACTGAATATATATGCGTAAGAACTGAATATATATGCGTAAGAACGGAATATATATGAGTAAGAACTGAATATATATGCGTAAGAACGAAATATATATGTGTAAGAACGGAATATATATGTGTAAGAACTGAATATATATGTGTAAGAACGGAATATATGTGTAAGAATATATATGCGTAAGAACGGAATATATATGTGTAAGAACGGAATATATATGCGTAAGAACTGAATATATATGTGTAAGAACTGAATATCTATGTGTAAGAACGGAATATATATGCGTAAGAACGGAATATATATGCGTAAGAACTGAATATATATGTGTAAGAACGGAATATATATGTGTAAGAACGGAATATATATATGTAAGAACGGAATATATACGTGTAAGAACGGAATATATATGTGTAAGAACGGAATATATATGTATAAGAACTGAATATATATGTGTAAGAACGGAATATATATGTGTAAGAACGGAATATATACGTGTAAGAACGGAATATATATATTTAAGAACGGAATATATATGTGTAAGAACGGAATATATATGTGTAAGAACTGAATATATATGTGTAAGAACTGAATATATATTTGTAAGAACTGAATATATATGTGTAAGAACTGAATATATATGCGTAAGAACTGAATATATATGCATAAGAACTGAATATATATGCGTAAGAACTGAATATATATGCGTAAGAACGGAATATATATGAGTAAGAACTGAATATATATGCGTAAGAACGGAATATATATGTGTAAGAACGGAATATATATGTGTAAGAACTGAATATATATATGTGTAAGAACGGAATATATGTGTAAGAATATATATGCGTAAGAACGGAATATATATGTGTAAGAACGGAATATATATGCGTAAGAACTGAATATATATGTGTAAGAACTGAATATCTATGTGTAAGAACGGAATATATATGTGTAAGAACGGAATATATATGCGTAAGAACTGAATATATATGTGTAAGAACGGAATATATATGTGTAAGAACGGAATATATATGTGTAAGAACGGAATATATACGTGTAAGAACGGAATATATATGTGTAAGAACGGAATATATATGTATAGGAACTGAATATATATGTGTAAGAACGTAATATATATGTGTAAGAACGGAATATATACGTGTAAGAACGGAATATATATGTTTAAGAACGGAATATATATGTGTAAGAACGGAATATATATGTGTAAGAACTGAATATATATGTGTAAGAACTGAATATATATTTGTAAGAACTGAATATATATGTGTAAGAACTGAATATATATGCGTAAGAACTGAATATATATGCGTAAGAACGGAATATATATGCGTAAGAAAGGAATATATATGTGTAAGAACGGAATATATATGTGTAAGAACTGAATATATATGTGTAAGAAAGGAATATATGTGTAAGAATATATATGCGTAAGAACGGAATATATATGTGTAAGAACGGAATATATATGCTTAAGAACTGAATATATATGTGTAAGAACTGAATATCTATGTGTAAGAACGGAATATATATGTGTAAGAACGGAATATATATGCGTAAGAACTGAATATATATGTGTAAGAACGGAATATATATGTGTAAGAACGGAATATATATGTGTAAGAACGGAATATATACGTGTAAGAACGGAATATATATGTGTAAGAACGGGATATATATGTGTAAGAACGGAATATATATGTATAAGAACTGAATATATATGTGTAAGAACGGAATATATATGTGTAAGAACGGAATATATACGTGTAAGAACGGAATATATATGTTTAAGAATGGAATATATATGTGTAAGAACGGAATATATATGTGTAAGAACTGAATATATATGTGTAAGAACTGAATATATATGTGTAAGAACTGAATATATATGTGTAAGAACTGAATATATATGCGTAAGAACTGAATATATATGCGTAAGAACGGAATATATATGCGTAAGAAAGGAATATATATGTGTAAGAACGGAATATTTATGTGTAAGAACTGACTGTATATGTGTAAGAACGGAATATATATGTGTAAGAACGGAATATATATGCGTAAGAAAGGAATATATATGTGTAAGAACGGAATTTATATGTGTAAAAACGGAATATATATGTGTAAGAACTGAATATATATGTGTAAGAACTGAATATATATGTGTAAGAAATGAATATATATTTGTAAGAACTGAATATATATGTAAGAACTGAATATATATTTGTAAGAACTGAATATATATGTAAGAACTGAATATATATGTGTAAGAACTGAATATATAGGCGTAAGAACGGAATATATATGTGTAAGAACGGAATAAATATGTGTAAGAACGGAATATGTACGTGTAAGAACGGAATATATATGTGTAAGAACGGAATATATATGTGTATATATGTGTAAGAACGGAATATATATGTGTAAGAACTAATTATATATGTGTAACAAGTGAATATATATGTGTAAGAACTGAATATATATGTGTAAGAACGGAATATGTATGTGTAAGAACGGAATATATATGTGTAAAAACTGAATATATATGTGTAAGAAGGGAATATATATGTGTAAAAACTGAATATATATTTGTAAGAACGGAATATATATGTGTAAGAACGGAATATATATGTGTAAGAACGGAATCTGTACGTGTAAGAACGGAATATATATGTGTAAGAACGGAATATATATGTGTATATATGTGTAAGAACGGAATATATATGTGTAAGGACTGAATATATATGTGTAAGAAGAGAATATATATGTGTAAGAACTGAATATATATGTGTAAGAACGGAATATATATGTGTAAGAACGGAATATATATGTGTAGGAAAGGAATATGTACGTGTAAGAACGGAATATATATGTGTAAGAACTGAACATATATGTGTAAGAAATGAATATATATGCGTAAGAACTGAATATATATGCGTAAGAACTGAATATATATGCGTAAGAACTGAATATATATCTGTAAGAACTGAATATATATTTGTAAGAACTGAATATATATGCGTAAGAACTGAATATATATGCGTAAGAACGAAATATATATGTGTAAGAACGAAATATATATGTGTAAGAACGGAATATATATGTCTAAGAAGTGAATATATATGTGTAAGAACTGAATATATATGTGTAAGTACGGAATATGTATGTGTAAGAACGGAATATATATGTGTAAGAACTGAATATGTATGTGTAAGAACGGAATATATATGTGTAAGAACTGAATATATATGTGTAAGAACTGAATATATATGTGTAAGAACTGAATATATATATGTAAGAACTGAATATATATGCGTAAGAACTGAATATATATGCGTAAGAACTGAATATATATGCGTAAGAACTGAATATATGCATAAGAACTGAATATATATGCGTAAGAACGGAATATATATGCGTAAGAACGGAATATATATGAGTAAGAACTAAATATATATGCGTAAGAACGGAATATATATGTGTAAGAACGGAATATATATGTGTTAGAACTGAATATATATGTGTAAGACGGAATATATGTGTAAGAATATATATGCGTAAGATCGGAATATATATGTGTAAGAACGCAAAATATATGCGTAAGAACGGAATATATATAAGTAAGAATTGAATATCTATGTGTAAGAAAGGAATATATATGTGTAAGTACGGAATATATATGCGTAAGAACTGAATATATATGTGTAAGAACGGAATATATATGTGTAAGAACGGAAAATATATGTGTAAGAACGGAATATATACGTGGAAGAACGGAATATATATGTGTAAGAACGGAATATATATGTGTAAGAACGGAATATATATGTGTAAGAACGGAATATATATGTGTAAGAACGGAATATATATGTGTAAGAACGAAATATATACGTGTAAGAACGGAATATATATGTTTAAGAACGATATATATATGTGTAAGAACGGAACATATATGTGTAAGAACTGAATATATATGTGTAAGAACTGAATATATATTTGTAAGAACTGAATATATATGTGTAAGAACTGAATATATATGTGTAAGAACTGAATATATATGCGTAAGAACGGAATATATATGTGTAAGAACTGAATATATATGCGTAAGAACGGAATATATATGCATAAGAAGAAAAAATATATGCGTAAAACTGAATATATATACGAAAGAACGGAATATATATGCGTAAGAACGGAATATATGTGTAAGAATGGAATATATATGTGTAAGAACGGAATATATATATGTAAGAACGGAATATATACGTGTAAGAACGGAATATATATGTGTAAGAACGGAATATATATGTGTAAGAACGGAATATATATGTGTAAAAACGGAATATATATGTGTAAGAACTGAATATATATGTGTAAGAACTGAATATATATGTGTAAGAAATGAATATATATTTGTAAGAACTGAATATATATGTAAGAACTGAATATATATGTGTAAGAACTGAATATATAGGCGTAAGAACGGAATATATATGTGTAAGAACGGAATAAATATGTGTAAGAACGGAATATGTACGTGTAAGAACGGAATATATATGTGTAAGAACGGAATATATATGTGTATATATGTGTAAGAACGGAATATATATGTTTAAGAACTGATTTTATATATGTAAGAAGTGAATATATATGTGTAAGAACTGAATATATATGTGTAAGAACGGAATATATATGTGTAAGAACGGAATATGTACGTGTAAGAACGGAATATATATGTTTAAGAACTGATTTTATATATGTAAGAAGTGAATATATATGTGTAAGAACTGAATATATATGTGTAAGAACGGAATATATATTTGTAAGAACGGAATATGTACGTGTAAGAACGGAATATATATGTGTAAGAACTGAAATATATGTGTAAGAAGGGAATATATATGTGTAAGAACTGAATATATATGTGTAAGAACGGAATATATATGTGTAAGAACGGAATATATGTGTAAGAACGGAATATGTACGTGTAAGAACGGAATATATATGTGTAAGAACTGAACATATATGTGTAAGAAATGAATATATATACGTAAGAACAAAATATATATGCGTAAGAACGAAATATATATGCGTAAGAACTGAATATATATCTGTAAGAACTGAATATATATGTGTAAGAACGGAATATATATGTGTAAGAAGTGAATATATATGTGTAAGAACTGAATATATATGTGTAAGAACGGAATATATATGTGTAAGAACGGAATATATACGTGTAAGAACGGAATATATATGTGTAAGAACGGAATATATATGTGTAAGAACGGAATATATTTGTGTAAGAACTGAATATATATGTGTAAGAACTGAATATATATGTGTTAGAACTGAATATATATTTGTAAGAACTGAATATATATGTGTAAGAACTGAATATATATGTGTAAGAACTGAATATATATTTGTAAGAACTGAATATATATCAGTAAGAACTGAATATATATGAGTAAGAACTGAATATATATGCGAAAGAAAGGAATATATATGTGTAATAACGGAATATATATGTGTAAGAACTGAATATATATTTGTAAGAACTGAATATATATGAGTAAGAACTGAATATATATGAGTAAGAACTGAATATATATGCGAAAGAAAGGAATATATATGTGTAAGAACGGAATATATAGGTGTAAGAACGGAATATGTACGTGTAAGAACGAAATATATGTGTAAGAACGGAATATATATGTGTATATATGTGTAAGAACGGAATATATATGTGTAAGAACTGAATATATATGTGTAAGAAGGGAATATATATGTGTAAGAACTGCAAATATATGTGTAAGAACGGAATATCTATGTGTAAGAACGGAATATATATGTGTAAGAACGGAATATGTACGTGTAAGAACGGAATATATATGTGTAAGAACTGAACATATATGTGTAAGAAATGAATATATATGAGTAAGAAATGAATATTTATGCGTAAGAACTGAATATATATGCGTAATAACTGAATATATATCTGTAAGAACTGAATATATATGTGTAAGAACGGAATATATATGTGTAAGAAGTGAATATATATGTGTAAGAACTGAATATATATGTGTAAGAACGGAATATATATGTGTAAGAACAGAATAAATATGTGTAAGAACTGAATATATATATGTAAGAACTGAATATATATGTGTAAGAACTGAATATATATGCGTAAGAAGTGAATACATATGCGTAAAACTGAATATATATGCATAATAACTGAACATATATGTGTAAGAAATGAATATATATGCGTAAGAACTGAATATATATGCGTAAGAAATGAATATATATCTGTAAGAACTGAATATATATGTGTAAGAACGGAATATATATGTGTAAGAAGTGAATATATATGTGTAAGAACTGAATATATATGTGTAAGAACTGAATATATATGTGTAAGAACGGAATATATACGTGTAAGAACGGAATATATATGTGTAAGAACGGAATATATACGTGTAAGAACGGAATATATTTGTGTAAGAACTGAATATATATGTGTAAGAACTGAATATATATGTGTAAGAACTGAATATATATTTGTAAGAACTGAATATATATGTGTAAGAACTGAATATATATGAGTTAGAACTGAATATATGCTTAAGAACGGAATCTATATGTGTAAGAACGGAATATATATGTGTAAGAACGGAATATGTACGTGTAAGAACGGAATATGTATGTGTAAGAACGGTATATATATGTGTATATATGTGTAAGAACGGAATATATGTGTAAGAACTGAATATATATGTGTAAGAAGTGAATATATATGAGTTAGAACTGAATATATATGCGTAAGAACGGAATATATATGAGTAACAACGGAATATATATGTGTAAGAACGGAATATGTACGTGTAAGAACGGAATATGTATGTGTAAGAACGGAATATATATGTGTATATATGTGTAAGAACGGAATATATGTGTAAGAACGGAATATATATGTGTAAGAAGTGAATATATATGTGTAAGAAGTGAATATATATGTGAAAGAACGGAATATATATATGTGAAAGAACGGAATATATATGTGTAAGAACTGAATATATATGTGTAAGAACTGAATATATATTTGTAAGAACTGAATATATATGTGTAAGAACTGAATATATATGAGTAAGAACTGAATATATATGCGAAAGAAGGGAATATATATGTGTAAGAACGGAATATATATGCGTAAGAACGGAATATGTACGTGTAAGAACGAAATATATGTGTAAGAACGGAATATATATGTGTATATATGTGTAAGAAGGGAATATATATGTGTAAGAATTGAATATATATGTGTAAGAAGGGAATATATATCTGTAAGAACTGAATATATATGTGTAAGAACGGAATATATATGTGTAAGAACGGTATATGTACGTGTAAGAACGGAATATATATGTGTAAGAACTGAACATATATGTGTAAGAAATGAATATATATGCGTAAGAAATGAATATTTATGCGTAAGAGCTGAATATATATGCGTAATAACTGAATATATATCTGTAAGAACTGAATATATATGTGTAAGAACGGAATATATAGGTGTAAGAAGTGAATATATATGTGTAAGAACAGAATATATATGTGTAAGAACTGAATATATATGCGAAAGAACGGAATATATATGTGTAAGAACGGAATATATATGCGTAAGAACGGAATATGTACGTGTAAGAACGAAATATATGTGTAAGAACGGAATATATATGTGTATATATGTGTTTGAAGGGAATATATATGTGAAAGAATTGAATATATATGTGAAAGAAGGGAATATATATCTGTAAGAACTGAATATATATGTGTAAGAACGGAATATATATGTTTAAGAACGGTATATGTACGTGTAAGAACGGAATATATATGTGTAAGAACTGAACATAAATGTGTAAGAAATGAATATATATGCGTAAGAAATGAATATTTATGCGTAAGAGCTGAATATATATGCGTAATAACTGAATATATATCTGTAAGAACTGAATATATATGTGTAAGAACGGAATATATATGTGTAAGAAGTGAATATATATGTGTAAGAACAGAGTATATATGTGTAAGAACGGAATATATATGTGTAAGAACAGAATAAATATGTGTAAGAACGGAATATATATGTGTAAGAACTGAATATATATGTGTAAGAACTGAATATATATGCGTAAGAACTTAATACATATGCGTAAAACTGAATATTTATGCATAATAACTGAACATATATATATAAGAATTGAATATATATGCGTAAGAACTGAATATGTATGCGTAAGAACGGAATATATATGTGTAAGAACTGAATATATATGCGTAAGAACTGAATATATATTCGTAAAACTGAATATATATGCGTAAGAACTGAACATATATGTGTTAGAAATGATATATATGCGTAAGAACTGAATATATATGCGTTAGAACGGAATATATATGTGTAAGAACGGAATATATATGCGTAAGAACTGAATATATATGTGTAAGAACTGAATATATATGTGTAAGAACGGAATATATATGTGTAAGAACGGAATATATATGTGTAAGAACGGAATATATATGTGCAAGAACGGAATATATATGTGTAAGTACTGAATATATATGTGTAAGAACTGAATATATATGTGTAAGAACTGAATATATATTTGTAAGAACTGAATATATATGTGTAAGAACTGAATATATATGCGTATGAACTGAATATATATGCGTAAGAACGGAATATATATGTGTAAGAACGGAATATATTTGTGTAAGAACGGAATATATATGTGTAAGAACGGAATATATATGTGTATATATGTGTAAGAACTGAATATATATGTGTAAGAACTGAATATATATGTGTAAGAAGGGAATATATATGTGTAAGAACGGAATATATATGTGTAAGAACGGAATATATATGTGTATGAACGGAATATGTACGTGTAAGAACGGAATATATATGTGTAAGAACTAAACATATATGTGTAAGAAATGAATATATATGCGTAAGAACTGAATATGTATGCGTAAGAACTGAATATGTATGCGTAAGAACTGAATATATATCTGTAAGTACTGAATATATATGTGTAAGAACGGAATATATATCTGTAAGAAGTGAATATATATGTATAAGAACTGAATATATATGAGTTAGAACTGAATATATGCTTAAGAACGGAATATATATGTGTAAGAACGGAATATATATGTGTAAGAACGGAATATGTACGTGTAAGAACGGAATATGTATGTGTAAGAACGGTATATATATGTGTATGTATGTGTAAGAACGGAATATATGTGTAAGAACTGAATATATATGTGTAAGAAGTGAATATATATGAGTTAGAACTGAATATATATGCGTAAGAACGGAATATATATGAGTAACAACGGAATATATATGTGTAAGAATGGAATATGTACGTGTAAGAACGGAATATGTATGTGTAAGAACGGAATATATATGTGTATATATGTGTAAGAACGGAATATATGTGTAAGAACGGAATATATATGTGTAAGTAGTGAATATATATGTGTAAGAACTGAATATGTATGTGTAAGAATGGAATATATATGTGTAAGAATGGAATATATATGTGTAAGAACTGAATATATATGTGTAAGAACGGAATATATATGTGTAAGAAGTGAATATATATGTATAAGAACTGAATATATATGAGTTAGAACTGAATATATGCTTAAGAACGGAATATATATGTGTAAGAACGGAATATATATGTGTAAGAACGGAATATGTACGTGTAAGCACGGAATATGTATGTGTAAGAACGGTATATATATGTGTATATATGTGTAAGAACGGAATATATATGTAAGAACTGAATATATATGTGTAAGAAGTGAATATATATGAGTTAGAACTGAATAGATATGCGTAAGAACGGAATATATATGAGTAACAACGGAATATATATGTGTAAGAACGGAATATGTACGTGTAAGAACGGAATATGTATGTGTAAGAACGGAATATATATGTGTATATATGTGTAAGAACGGAATATATGTGTATATATGTGTAAGAACGGAATATGTACGTGTAAGAACGGAATATATATGTTTAAGAACTGAACATATATGTGTAAGAAATGAATATATATGCGTAAGAAATGAATATTTATGCGTAAGAACTGAATATATATGCGTAATAACTGAATATATATCTGTAAGAACTGAATATATATGTGTAAGAACGGAATATATAAGTGTAAGAAGTGAATATATATGTGTAAGAACTGAATATATATGTGTAAGAACGGAATATATATGTGTAAGAACAGAATAAATATGTGTAAGAACGGAATATATATGCGTAAGAACTGAATACATATGCGTAAAACTGAATGTATATGCATAATAACTGAACATATATGTATAAGAATTGAATATATATGCGTAAGAACTGAATATATATGCGTAAGAACGGAATATATATGTGTAAGAACGGAATATATATGCGTAAGAACTGAACATATATGTTTAAGAACGGAATATATATGTGTAAGAACGGAATATATATGTGTAAGTACTGAATATATATGTGTAAGAACTAAATATATATGTGTAAGAAGTGAATATATATGTGTAAGAACTGAATATATATGTGTAAGAACTGAATATGCGTAAGAACTGAATATATATGCGTAAGAACGAAATATATATGTGTAAGAACGGAATATATTTGTGTAAGAACGGAATATATATGAGTAAGAACTGAATATATATGCGAAAGAACGGAATATATATGTGTAAGAACGGAATATATATGCGTAAGAACGGAATATGTACGTGTAAGAACGAAATATATGTGTTAGAACGGAATATATATGTGTATATATGTGTAAGAAGGGAATATATAGGTGTAAGAACTGAATATGTATGCGTAAGAACTGAATATATATCTGTACGTCCTGAATATATATGTGTAAGAACGGAATATATATGTGTAAGAAGTGAATATATATGTATAAGAACTGAATATATATGAGTTAGAACTGAATATATGCTTAAGAACGGAATATATATGTGTAAGAACGGAATATATATGTGGAAAGAACGGAATATGTACGTGTAAGAACGGAATATGTATGTGTAAGAATGGTATATATATGTGTATATATGTGTAAGAACAGAATATATGTGTAAGAACTGAATATATATATGTGTAAGAAGTGAATATATATGAGTTAGAACTGAATATATATGCGTAAGAACGGAATATATATGAGTAACAACGGAATATATATGTGTAAGAACGGAATATGTACGTGTAAGAACGGAATATGTATGTGTAAGAACGGAATATATATGTGTATATATGTGTAAGAACGGAATATATGTGTAAGAACGGAATATATATGTGTAAGTAGTGAATATATATGTGTAAGAACTGAATATGTATGTGTAAGAATGGAATATATATGTGTAAGAACTGAATATATATGTGTAAGAACTGAATATATATGTGTAAGAACTGAATATATATTTGTAAGAACTGAATATATATGTGTAAGAACTGAATATATATGAGTAAGAACTGAATATATATGCGAAAGAACGGAATATATATGTGTAAAAAAGGAATATATATGTGTAAGAACGGAATATGTACGTGTAAGAACGAAATATATGTGTAAGAACGGAATATATATGTGTATATATGTGTAAGAACGGAATATATATGTGTAAGAACTGAATATATATGTGTAAGAAGGGAATATATATGTGTAAGAACTGAATATATATGTGTAAGAACGGAATATATATGTGTAAGAACGGAATATATATGTGTAAGAACGGAATATGTACGTGTAAGAACGGAATATATATGTTTAAGAACTGAACATATATGTGTAAGAAATGAATATATATGCGTAAGAAATGAATATTTATGCGTAAGAACTGAATATATATGCGTAGTAACTGAATATATATCTGTAAGAACTAAATATATATGTGTAAGAACGGAATATATATGTGTAAGAAGTGAATATATATGTGTAAGAACTAAATATATATGTGTAAGAACGGAATATATATGTGTAAGAACAGAATAAATATGTGTAAGAACGGAATATATATGCGTAAGAACTGAATACATATGCGTAAAACTGAATGTATATGCATAATAACTGAACATATATGTATAAGAATTGAATATATATGCGTAAGAACTGAATATATATGCGTAAGAATGGAATATATATGTGTTAGAACGGAATATATATGCGTAAGAACTGAATATATATGTTTAAGAACGGAATATATATGTGTAAGAACGGAATATATATGTGTAAGTACTGAATATATATGTGTAAGAACTAAATATATATGTGTAAGAAGTGAATATATATGTATAAGAACTGAATATATATGTGTAAGAACTGAATAAGCGTAAGAACTGAATATATATGCGTAAGAACGGAATATATATGTGTAAGAACGGATTATATTTGTGTAAGAACGGAATATATATGAGTAAGAACTGAATATATATGCGAAAGAACGGAATATATATGTGTAAGAACGGAATATATATGCGTAAGAACGGAATATGTACGTGTAAGAACGAAATATATGTGTAAGAACGGAATATATATGTGTATATATGTGTAAGAAGGGAATTTATACGTGTAAGAATTGAATATATATGTGTAACAAGGGAATATATATCTGTAAGAACTGAATATATATGTGTAAGAACGGAATATATATGTGTTAGAACTAAACATATATGTGTAAGAAATGAATATATATGCGCAAGAAATGAATATTTATGCGTAAGAGCTGAATATATATGCGTAATAACTGAATATATATCTGTAAGAACTGAATATATATGTGTAAGAACAGAATATATATGTGTAAGAAGTGAATATATATGTGTAAGAACAGAATATATATATGTAAGAACGGAATATATATGTGTAAGAACAGAATAAATATGTGTAAGAACGGAATATATATGTGTAAGAACTGAATATATATGTGTAAGAACTGAATATATATGCGTAAGAACTTAATACATATGCGTAAAACTGAATATATAAGCATAATAACTGAACATATATGTATAAGAATTGAATATAAATGCGTAAGAACTGAATATATATGCGTAAGAACGGAATATATATGTCTAAGAACTGAATATATATGCGTAAGAACTGAATATATATTCGTAAAACTGAATATATATGCGTAAGAACTGAACATATATGTGTAAGAAATGATATATATGCGTAAGAACTGAATATATATGCGTAAGAACGGAATATATATGTGTAAGAACGGAATATATATGCGTAAGAACTGAATATATATGTGTAAGAACTGAATATATATGTGTAAGAACGGAATATATATGTGTAAGAACGGAATATATATGTGTAAGAACGGAATATATATGTGCAAGAACGGAATATATATGTGTAAGTACTGAATATATATGTGTAAGAACTGAATATATATGTGTAAGAACTGAATATATATTTGTAAGAACTGAATATATATGTGTAAGAACTGAATATATATGCGTAAGAACTGAATATATAAGCGTAAGAACGGAATATATATGTGTAAGAACGGAATATATTTGTGTAAGAACGGAATATATATGTTCAAGAACGGAATATATATGTGTATATATGTGTAAGTACTGAATGTATATGTGTAAGAACTGAATATATATGTGTAAGAAGGGAATATATATGAGTAAGAACGGAATATATATGTGTAAGAACGGAATATATATGTGTAAGAACGGAATATATATGTGTAAGAACGGAATATGCACGTGTAAGAACGAAATATATATGTGTAAGAACTGAACATATATATGTAAGAAATGAATATATATGCGTAACAACTGAATATGTATGCGTAAGAACTGAATATGTATGCGTAAGAACTGAATATATATCTGTAAGTACTGAATATATATGTGTAAGAACGGAATATATATGTTTAAGAAGTGAATATATATGTATAAGAACTGAATATATATGAGTTAGAACTGAATATATGCTTAAGAACGGAATATATATGTGTAAGAACGGAATATATATGTGTAAGAACGGAATATGTACGTGTAAGAACGGAATATGTATGTGTAAGAACGGTATATATATGTGTATATATGTGTAAGAACGGAATATATGTGTAAGAACTGAATATATATGTGTAAGAAGTGAATATATATGAGTTAGAACTGAAGATATATGCGTAAAAACAGAATATATATGAGTAACAACGGAATATATATGTGTAAGAACGGAATATGTACGTGTAAGAACGGAATGTATATATGTTTAAGAACTGAACATATATGTGTAAGAAATGAATAAATATGCGTAAGAAATGAATATTTATGCGTAAGAACTGAATATATATGCGTAATAACTGAATATATATCTGTAAAAACTGAATATATATGTGTAAGAACGGAATATATATGTGTAAGAAGTGAATATATATGTGTAAGAACTGAATATATATGTGTAAGAACGGAATATATATGTATAAGAACTGAATAAATATGTGTAAGAACGGAATATATATGCGTAAGAACTGAATACATATGCGTAAAACTGAATGTATATGCATAATAACTGAACAAATATGTATAAGAATTGAATATATATGCGTAAGAACTGAATATATATGCGTAAGAACGGAATATATATGTGTAAGAACTGAATATATATGTGACAGAACTGAATATATATGCGTAAGAACTGAATATATATTCGTAAAACTGAATATATATGCGTAAGAACTGAACATATATGTGTAAGAAATGAATATATATGCGTAAGAACTGAATATATATGCGTAAGAACGGAATATATATGTGTAAGAACGGAATATATATGCGTAAGAACTGAATATATATGTGTAAGAACTGAATATATATGTGTAAGAACGGAATATATATGTGTAAGAACGGAATATATATGTGTAAGAACGGAATATATATGTGCAAGAACGGAATATTTATGTGTAAGTACTGAATATATATGTGTAAGAACTGAATATATATGTGTAAGAACTGAATATATATTTGTAAGAACTAAATATATATGTGTAAGAACTGAATATATATGCGTAAGAAATGAATATATATGCGTAAGAACGGATCATATATGTGTAAGAACGGGATATATTTGTGTAAGAACGGAATATATATGTGTAAGAACGGAATATATATGTGTATATATGTGTAAGAACTGAATATATATGTGTAAGAACTGAATATATATGTGTAAGAAGGGAATATATATGTGTAAGAACTGAATATATATGTGTAAGAACGGAATAAATATATGTGTAAGAACGGAATATATATGTGTAAGAACGAAATATGTACGTGTAAGAACGGAAAATATATGTGTATATATGTGTAAGAACGGAATACATATGTGTAAGAACTGATTATATATGTGTAAGAAGTGAATATATATGTATAAGAACTGAATATATATGTGTAAGAACGAAATATATATGTGTAAGAACGGAATATGTACGTGTAAGAACGGAATATATATGTGTAAGAACTGAACATGTATGTGTAAGAAATGAATATATATGCGTAAGAACAGAATATATATGCGTAAGAACTGAATATATATGCGTAAGAACTGAATACATATCTGTAAGAACTGAATATATATGTGTAAGAACTGAATATATATGCGTAAGAACTTAATATATATGCGTAAGAACGGAATATATATGTGTAAGAATGGAATATGTGTAAGAACGGAATATATATGTGTAAGAACGGAATATATATGTCTAAGAACTGAATATATATGTGTAAGAACTGAATATATATGTGTAAGAACTGAATATATATGTGTAAGAAGTGAATATATATGAGTTAGAACTGAATAGATATGCGTAAGAACGGAATATATATGAGTAACAACGGAATATATATGTGTAAGAACGGAATATGTACGTGTAAGAACGGAATATATATATGTTTAAGAACTGAACATATATGTGTAAGAAATGAATAAATATGCGTAAGAAATGAATATTTATGCGTAAGAACTGAATATATATGCGTAATAACTGAATATATATCTGTAAAAACTGAATATATATGTGTAAGAACGGAATATATATGTGTAAGAAGTGAATATATATGTGTAAGAACTGAATATATATGTGTAAGAACGGAATATTTATGTGTAAGAACAGAATAAATATGTGTAAGAACGGAATATATATGCGTAAGAACTGAATACATATGCGTAAAACTGAATGTATATGCATAATAACTGAACATATATGTATAAGAATTGAATATATATGCGTAAGAACTGAATATATATGCGTAAGAACGGAATATATATGTGTAAGAACGGAATATATATGCGTAAGAACTGAATATATATGTTTAAGAACGGATTATATATGTGTAAGAACGGAATATATATGTGTAAGTACTGAATATATATGTGTAAGAACTAAATATATATTTGTAAGAAGTGAATATATATGAGTAAGAACTGAATATATATGTGTAAGAACTGAATATGCGTAAGAACTGAATATATATGCGTAAGAACGGAATATATATGTGTAAGAACGGAATATATTTTTGTAAGAACGGAATATATATGTGTAAGAACGGAATATATATGTGTATATATGTGTAAGAACTGAATATATATGTGTAAGAACTGAATATATATGTGTAAGAAGGGAATATATATGTGTAAGAACTGAATATATATGTGTAAGAACGGAATATATATGTGTAAGAACTGAACATATATGTGTAAGAAATGAATATATATGCGTAAGAACTGAATATGTATGCGTAAGAACTGAATATATATGCGTAAGAACTGAATATATATGCGTAAGTACTGAATATATATGTGTAAGAACGGAATATATATGTGTAAGAAGTCAATATATATGTGTAAGAACTGAATATATATGTGTAAGAACGGAATATATATGTGTAAGAACGGAATAAATATGTGTTAGAACGGAATATATATGTGTAAGAACTGAATATATATGTGACAGAACTGAATATATATGCGTAAGAACTGAATATATATTCGTAAAACTGAATATATATGCGTAAGAACTGAACATATATGTGTAAGAAATGAATATATATGCGTAAGAACTGAATATATATGCGTAAGAACGGAATATATATGTGTAAGAACGGAATATATATGCTTAAAAACTGAATATATATGTGTAAGAACTGAATATATATGTGTAAGAACGGAATATATATGTGTAAGAACGGAATATATATGTGTAAGAACGGAATATATATGTGCAAGAACGGAATATATATGTGTAAGTACTGAATATATATGTGTAAGAACTGAATATATATGTGTAAGAACTGAATATATATTTGTAAGAACTAAATATATATGTGTAAGAACTGAATATATATGCGTAAGAAATGAATATATATGCGTAAGAACGGATCATATATGGGTAAGAACGGGATATATTTGTGTAAGAACGGAATATATATGTGTAAGAACGGAATATATATGTGTATATATGTGTAAGAACTGAATATATATGTGTAAGAACTGAATATATATGTGTAAGAAGGGAATATATATGTGTAAGAACTGAATATATATGTGTAAGAACGGAATATATATGTGTAATAACGGAATATATATGTGTAAGAACAAAATATATATGTGTAAGAACGGAATATATATGTGTATATATGTGTAAGAACTGAATATATATGTGTAAGAACTGAATATATATGTGTAAGAAGGGAATATATATGTGTAAGAACTGAATATATATGTGTAAGAACGTAATATATATGTGTAAGAACGGAATATATATGTGTAAGAACGAAATATGTACGTGTAAGAACGGAAAATATATGTGTATATATGTGTAAGAACGGAATATATATGTGTAAGAACTGATTATATATGTGTAAGAAGTGAATATATATGTATAAGAACTGAATATATATGTGTAAGAACGAAATATATATGTGTAAGAACGGAATATGTACGTGTAAGAACGGAATATATATGTGTAAGAACTGAACATGTATGTGTAAGAAATGAATATATATGCGTAAGAACAGAATATATATGCGTAAGAACTGAATATATATGCGTAAGAACTGAATACATATCTGTAAGAACTGAATATATATGTGTAAGAACTGAATATATATGCGTAAGAACTTAATATATATGCGTAAGAACGGAATATATATGTGTAAGAATGGAATATGTGTAAGAACGGAATATATATGTGTAAGAACGGAATATATATGTCTAAGAACTGAATATATATGTGTAAGAACGGAATATATATGTGTAAGAACTGAATATATATGTGTAAGAACGGAATATATATGTGTAAGAACGTAATATATATGTGTAATGACGGAATATATATGTGTAAGAACTGAATATATATGTGTAAGAACTGAATATATATGTTTAAGAACTGAATATATATGTGTAAGAACTGAATATATATGCGTAAGAACTGAATATATATGTGTAAGAACTGAATATATATGCGTAAGAACTGAATATATATGCGGAAGAACGGAATATATATTTGTAAGAACGGAATATATTTGTGTAAGAACGGAATCTGTACGTGTAAGAACGGAATATATATGTCTAATAACGGAATATATATGTGTATATATGTGTAAGAACGGAATATATATGTGTAAGAACTGAATATATATGTGTAAGAAGTGAATATATATGTGTAAGAACTGAATATATATGCGTAAGAAATGAATATATATGCGTAAGAACGAAATATATATGTGTAAGAACGGAATATATATGTGTAAGTACGGAATATATATGTCTAAGAAGTGAATATATATTTGTAAGAACTGAATATATATGTGTAAGTACGGAATATATATGTGTAATAACGGAATATATATGTGTAAGAACGGAATATATATGTGTAAGAACGGAATATATATGTGTAAGAACGGAATATATATGTGTAAGAACTGAATATATATGTGTAAGAACTGAATATATATGCGTAAGAACTGAATATATATGCGTAAGAACTGAATATATATGCGTAAGAACGGAATATATATGCATAAGAACTGAATATAAATGCGTAAGAACTGAATATATATGCGTAAGAACGGAATATATATGAGTAAGAACTGAATATATATGCGTAAGAACGGAATATATATGTGTAAGAACGGAATATATATGTGTAAGAACTGAATATATATGTGTAAGAACGGAATATATGTGTAAGAATATATATGCGTAAGAACGGAATATATATGTGTAAGAACGGAATATATATGCGTAAGAACTGAATATATATGTGTAAGAACTGAATATATATGTGTAAGAACGTAATATATATGTGTAAGAACGGAATATATATGCGTAAGAACTGAATATATATGTGTAAGAACGGAATATATATGTGTAAGAACGGAATATATATGTGTAAGAACGGAATATATACGTGTAAAAACGGAATATATATTTGTAAGAACGGAATATATATGTGTAAGAACGGAATATATATGTGTAAGAACTGAATATATATGTGTAAGAACGGAATATATATGTGTAAGAACGGAATATATACGTGTGAGAACGGAATATATATGTTTAAGAACGGAATATATATGTGTAAGAACGGAATATATATGTGTAAGAACGGAATATATATGTGTAAGAACTGAATATATATGCGTAAGAACTGAATATATATGCGTAAGAACGGAATATATATGCGTAAGAACGGAATATATATGTGTAAGAACGGAGAATATGTACGTGTAAGAACGGAATATATATGTGTAAGAACGGAATAAATATGTGTATATATGTGTGAGAACGGAATATATATGTGTAAGAACTGAATATATATGTGTAAGAAGTGAATATATATGCGTAAGAACGGAATATGTATGCGTAAGAACTGAATATATATGCGTAAGAACGGAATATATATGTGTAAGAACGGAATATATATGTGTAAGAACTGAATATATATGTGTAAGAACGGAATATATGTGTTAGGATATATATGTGTAAGAACGGAATATATATGTGTAAGAACTGAATATATATGCGTAAGAACTGAATATATATGCGTAAGAACGGAATATATATGCGTAATAACGGAATATATATGTGTAAGAACTGAATATATATGCTTAAGAATGGAATATGTACGTGTAAGAACGGAATATATATGTATAATAACGGAACATATATGTATAAGAACGGAATATATATGTGTAAGAAGTGAATATATATGTGTAAGAAGTGAATATATACGTGTAAGAACTGAATATATATGTGTAAGAACGGAATATATATGTGTAAGAATGAAATATGTGTAAGAACGGAATAAATATGTGTAAGAACGGAAAATATATGTGTAAGAACGGAATATATATGTCTAAGAACTGAATATATATGTGTAAGAACTGAATATATATGTGTAAGAACTGAATATATATGTGTAAGAACGGAATATATATGTGTAAGAACGGAATATATATGTGTAAGAACGGAATATATATGTGTAAGAACTGAATATATATGTGTAAGAACTGAATATATATGTGTAAGAACTGAATATATATGTGTAAGAACTGAATATATATGCGTAAGAACGGAATATATATGCGTAAGAACTGAATATATATGCGTAAGAAGTGAATATATATGCATAAGAACTGAATATATATGCGTAAGAACTGAATATATATGCATAAGAACGGAATATATATGAGTAAGAACTGAATATATATGCGTAAGAACGGAATATATATGTGTAAGAACGGAAAATATATGTGTAAGAACTGAATATATACGTGTAAGAACTGAATATATGTGTAAGAATATATATGCGTAAGAACGGAATATATATGTGTAAGAACGGAACATATATGCGTAAGAACGGAATATATATGTGTAAGAACGGAATATATATGCGTAAGAACTGAATATATATGTATAAGAACGGAAAATATATGTGTAAGAACGGAATATATACGTGTAAGAACGGAATATATATGTGTAAGAACGGAATATATATGTGTAAGAACGGAATATATATGTGTAAGAACTGAATATATATGTGTAAGAACGGAATATATATGTGTAAGAACGGAATATATATGTGTAAGGACGTAATATATATCTGTAAGAACAGAATATATATGCGTAAGAACGGAATATATATGCGTAAGAACGGAATATATATGTGTAAGAACGGAGAATATGTACGCGTCAGAAAGGAATATATATGTGTAAGAACGGAATATATATGTGTATATATGTGTGAGAACGGAATATATATTTGTAAGAACGGAATATAGGTACGTGTAAGAACGGAATATATATGTGTAAGAACGGAATATATATGTATAAGAACGGAATATATATGTGTAAGAACTGAATATATATGTGTAAGAACGAAATATATATGTGTAAGAACGGAATATATATGTGTAAGAATGGAATATATATGTGTAAGAACGGAATAAATATGTGTAAGAACGGAATATATATGTGTAAGAACGGAATATATATGTGTAAGAACTGAATATATATGCTTAAGAACTGAATATATATGCGTAAGAACTGAATATATTTGCGTAAGAACTGAATATATATGCGTAAGAACGGAATATATATGCGTAAGAACTGAATATATATGTGTAAGAAGTGAATATATATGTGTAAGAAGTGAATATATATGTGTAAGAACGGAATATATATGTGTAAGAACGGAATATATATGTGTAAGAACGGAATATATATGTGTAAGAACGGAATATATATGTGTAAGAACTGAATATATACGTGTAAGATCGGAATATATATGTGTAAGAACGGAATATATACGTGTAAGAATGGAATATATACGTGTAAGAAAGGAATATATATGTGTAAAAACGGAATATATACGTGTAAGAACAAAATATATACGTGTAAGAACGGAATATATATGTGTAAGAACGGAATATTTATGCGTTAGAACGGAATATATATGTGTAAGAACGGAATATATATGTGTAAGAACGGAATATATATGCGTAAGAACTGAATATATATGTGTAAGAACTGAATATATATGTGTAAGAACGTAATATATATGTGTAAGAACGGAATATATATGCGTAAGAACTGAATATATATGTGTAAGAAAGGAATATATATGTGTAAGAACGGAATATATATGTGTAAGAACGGAATATATACGTGTAAAAACGGAATATATATTTGAAGAACGGAATATATATGTGTAAGAACGGAATATATATGTGTAAGAACTGAATATATATGTGTAAGAACGGAATATATATGTGTAAGAACGGAATATATACGTGTGAGAACGGAATATATATGTTTAAGAACGGAATATATATGTGTAAGAACGGAATATATATGTGTAAGAACGGAATATATATGTGTAAGAACTGAATATATATGCGTAAGAACTGAATATATATGCGTAAGAACGGAATATATATGCGTAAGAACGGAATATATATGTGTAAGAACGGAGAATATGTACGTGTAAGAACGGAATATATATGTGTAAGAACGGAATAAATATGTGTATATATGTGTGAGAACGGAATATATATGTGTAAGAACTGAATATATATGTGTAAGAAGTGAATATATATGCGTAAGAACGGAATATGTATGCGTAAGAACTGAATATATATGCGTAAGAACGGAATATATATGTGTAAGAACGGAATATATATGTGTAAGAACTGAATATATATGTGTAAGAACGGAATATATGTGTTAGGATATATATGTGTAAGAACGGAATATATATGTGTAAGAACTGAATATATATGCGTAAGAACTGAATATATATGCGTAAGAACGGAATATATATGCGTAATAACGGAATATATATGTGTAAGAACTGAATATATATGCTTAAGAATGGAATATGTACGTGTAAGAACGGAATATATATGTATAATAACGGAACATATATGTATAAGAACGGAATATATATGTGTAAGAAGTGAATATATATGTGTAAGAAGTGAATATATACGTGTAAGAACTGAATATATATGTGTAAGAACGGAATATATATGTGTAAGAATGAAATATGTGTAAGAACGGAATAAATATGTGTAAGAACGGAAAATATATGTGTAAGAACGGAATATATATGTCTAAGAACTGAATATATATGTGTAAGAACTGAATATATATGTGTAAGAACTGAATATATATGTGTAAGAACGGAATATATATGTGTAAGAACGGAATATATATGTGTAAGAACGGAATATATATGTGTAAGAACTGAATATATATGTGTAAGAACTGAATATATATGTGTAAGAACTGAATATATATGTGTAAGAACTGAATATATATGCGTAAGAACGGAATATATATGCGTAAGAACTGAATATATATGCGTAAGAAGTGAATATATATGCATAAGAACTGAATATATATGCGTAAGAACTGAATATATATGCGTAAGAACGGAATATATATGTGTAAGAACGGAAAATATATGTGTAAGAACTGAATATATACGTGTAAGAACTGAATATATGTGTAAGAATATATATGCGTAAGAACGGAATATATATGTGTAAGAACGGAACATATATGCGTAAGAACTTAATATATATGTGTAAGAACTGAATATATATGTGTAAGAACGGAATATATATGTGTAAGAACGGAATATATATGCGTAAGAACTGAATATATATGTATAAGAACGGAAAATATATGTGTAAGAACGGAATATATACGTGTAAGAACGGAATATATATGTGTAAGAACGGAATATATATGTGTAAGAACGGAATATATATGTGTAAGAACTGAATATATATGTGTAAGAACGGAATATATATGTGTAAGAACGGAATATATATGTGTAAGGACGTAATATATATCTGTAAGAACAGAATATATATGCGTAAGAACGGAATATATATGCGTAAGAACGGAATATATATGTGTAAGAACGGAGAATATGTACGCGTCAGAAAGGAATATATATGTGTAAGAACGGAATATATATGTGTATATATGTGTGAGAACGGAATATATATTTGTAAGAACGGAATATAGGTACGTGTAAGAACGGAATATATATGTGTAAGAACGGAATATATATGTATAAGAACGGAATATATATGTGTAAGAACTGAATATATATGTGTAAGAACGAAATATATATGTGTAAGAACGGAATATATATGTGTAAGAATGGAATATATATGTGTAAGAACGGAATAAATATGTGTAAGAACGGAATATATATGTGTAAGAACGGAATATATATGTGTAAGAACTGAATATATATGCTTAAGAACTGAATATATATGCGTAAGAACTGAATATATTTGCGTAAGAACTGAATATATATGCGTAAGAACGGAATATATATGCGTAAGAACTGAATATATATGTGTAAGAAGTGAATATATATGTGTAAGAAGTGAATATATATGTGTAAGAACGGAATATATATGTGTAAGAACGGAATATATATGTGTAAGAACGGAATATATATGTGTAAGAACGGAATATATATGTGTAAGAACTGAATATATACGTGTAAGATCGGAA
>JAWPHD010021367.1:0-28492 GCA_037043455.1 Cyrtodaria siliqua | reverse complement strand
TAAATTGTTACATCTTTTGAGAGTTACCCTCCCTTTATATGAAAACATGAAATGTACTGATAAAACACATAACATGAGTCTAAGATGTTATGTGTTTTATCAGTACATTTCATGTTTTCATATAAAGGGAGGGTAACTCTCAAAAGATGTAACAATTTAAACAAAAAATAAATGTTTTACAAACTATGGGTCAAAAAAACAAAATACTTATCATATATCTATTCTAAAATATATTTAAAATAAGAAAGGTAGTTAAGATACAAAAGTTGATACTAAGCAATTTTGTTCAGTGTATATAATATAGGCTAACCTAGATTCATTCACCGATATAATATATTATCTAATCTTGTTTTGTGTATGTGCATTGACTATTTTAAATAGTATTATGTTGAAGGGGTATGTATATTATGTAGCGTTTAAATTGTTTTCATTTGTAAATTATTGTATACATCGAGTTCTAGAAGAATATGTTCTGCAATGTTAATATATCGATGTTAAGGAAATTGAAACTAACAGGCTGAAACCTAGGCTAAAATAGGATTTCTTGAAATAGGATCCTTGGAAGCCACAAACACAAACACTAGAAGATAGAACCAAACTCGATTGTAGTGAGTATATTCATGAAAGGTGATATAAAAAGCAGCACCACTCACGCGCCGTAGCACCAGCTTTATATGTATGATAAAGACCTGTATTCATAGGCAAATGTTGAAATTGTATTACTTCGTCTTCCAGCACATGTTTAAATGTACTTACCCATGTAGAAGCCCGTTTTCTGTTTGTCTACATTGTCATCGATATACTGGGTAGAGTAAGGGTAACATGGAGCTTTCCCAGCTCCCTGCAAGGCCATGCCGAGGCACAATAGGGTAAATGCAACCGTTTTTTGTGAAAGATTGCTCGTCACAAGTGTTGATTCCGTGGTGGTATTATTTATGACATCTACAGCGCTTGTATTTAGGGTGCAAAGATACTCCTTAAACGAAGACCGATTTTCGTTAGAATCCGCTGTCACGTTAACTGCATCATTCAAATCGTCTGAATACACTATGAAATGTGGCAGAGCCATAATTAAGCCGGATATACCGCATAAAACCGTCACGAAGCCAATAACACGCGGTATGTGAACTTTTGAACTAAAGTAACTAACTGGGATAATGCAGGCGACATAGCCAATTTCCCAAGTGGTCAGCATCCAACCTATCTCCGAGCTACTCAGTCCGAACGCTTTTTCAATGTTGGAAATCTGTGAAACGGTAACTGTGTATAAGGCATAGGATAGCAAACCAAGCGTTCCAAATAGTCCGATAAATGATCTTATTCCAGCGAGTGGCTTTAACCATGATGGCCGACATGGACCAATTCCACATTCTGTGTCACCACTGTATCTTAAAATCCTTTTTCCATTCATATTTTTATTAATTTCGTTTTACAACAAATATAGCTGTACAGTAGTTTTGCAGGTCATTGATAACAAAATAGATCCTCGTACAGACACAAACGACGAACAACGTGTGTATCCAGCATTACAATCAGCTTATTTAATACATACATGTTTACTTAAATACGTATGTTTCATGCATGCTTGTACATGTTTTGATTGCGATTTATTTATTAACCGACAAAACGTCCATTGCTATGAATAAACCTTGCCCATTAGCCTAGAAAAAATATCATAAATACGAATAAAGAATATATGTTATTTAACTGAATCGTGTTCAAGAGCAAGTTCAAGATTTATACATTCGTTACCTTCGTATAATTTAAAAGCTCCTCCGTTTTGCCTACCGTTATAGTAATTTCAAAATTGTAGTATTGTAACAATCTACTTTAAAGTAAATGTATAAAATGTTTAAGAACTCTTCGCGAAAGGACAAATCGAAACTCCTTTATAGTATGATGACCAACATGTGTGGACATTATGATGACCTACATTAGGAAAGTGGGGATGTCTTCAATCGTTTATTATATCGTAGCCTTAAATGTATTACTTCGAAGGGTGTATTATCTTGGTGTTCTAGTTTCTGACATTTCATTGAGTACAGTGGCTTTTTAGGTTTATCTTTTATATTTATATCTATATACGGTTATCTTTGCGTTCTACTAATAGCGACTGCCTATATTTCCCGACACTATCTTCGCGGGATTCATTTATTAACACTGTCCCGTTTTGTGACTGATATTGGTATGTGCGGTAAGGTTGTGTGCTCTTGTTTAAACCCTCAGCGAAATGTTTGCCACTCTTCGTTCCTGGTCGGTATCTCTATATCAATATGTTCATGTTTGGGATGTCTCATTCTTTGCATTTAAAATAGTCTACTAAATCATTTTAGTCGTATATACTGTAATTTCTGAAGTTAGAGTTTTTGGACGAGGAGCTTTACGCAGTTCGAAAATGTAGTTCTTTAACTGCCTCAAGTATAACTTAATTTGATAAGGTGACTGACACGAACGTTACGTATACCGAATAATATAACTACTGATTGTAAATAATTGTCATTGTATACAGTATATACGTGTCTTTTTTGTAAATGTACTGAAATACTATGCGCATTAATACACGCATAAACATTTTATGAATGGAAAGTTTCAATAGGAAAGTTACCCGGATGTCGAACCTCTCATTAATATATTAATTCATGCAATTCGATAGTGCAGTAGAAACCCGATAATTATCCATTCATTCAGAACCATTAATTTGAAAATGTACAATCATCGAAGAAAAAAAATATATATATAACGCTTGGTTTTTTTTAAAAGACAAAGGGAAAAGTTAAAAAAGCAAGCGTCGTAGATGATCAAGACTATCCAAAACAATTTCAGCAGACGGTGGATAGAATATTCTAAACTAACGATTTCTCGTCAAATACAGCAATTAAAAAAAAACGGTAAGCGTGATATGTATGTGTATTACTTGTTCCGTTGTTGATATCATCTCGGATTGAATTGATTGACACTGATACTTTCGGTGAATCGCCACCAACAGCGGTGAATATGTGCTTGCTTTTGTTCCACAGTGATATATACCTGCTTGGAAATCGCGTTTTCGAAGCATTTTGACTTGTCACAGAAAAACGGTTTGATCGAATTGTTTTCGGTTTTCGGTTTCGAGAATGACATACATCTGCGATTCCAACCAGCTCAGATTTGTGGATAATTCTCGGAATTTGGCCGGTGAAATAATTGATGAAAACAGTTAGGTATCAAATGTTGAACAGAGAGAGCTTCACACCTTGTCTCTAACTACGTTACACTGAGATATTTTTTCAGGCAAGCTAAAAATATGTTTGTTTTCAACAAATAACACGAAAAAAGTTAAATTTTTTCCCAACACCGATACAGCAACATGTGCGTACCTGGAGTGTTTTGGGTATACGGATGGAATTGAATTGAATGTTGTTTAACGGCTCATCAACACGGTATAGGTTATTTAGAGCCGCCCCAGAGAGCGGGGAAGGATACATAGGAATCCGGGAACCTGCCCTACTCTTACTATCGAATAGATTCCTATGGTTCTTTAACGTGCTCGGAGGATAGACCGATACACGGGACCGCCCGGTTTACGTCCCCATCCGACGGACGAGGTATACAGATGGGGGAGGGTGTGTGAGTGTGGTGGCCCCCTCTCGCTCGTGGGTCCTCTCCCGTGACCTCTACGGTGAAAAGTTTTGAAAAACTGAACCAAAAATAAGTAGTTTTGAGCGACTTAGAAACGTATTTTGAAGCTATTCTACTTCTCCAGAGTAATTCTTTTTTCTTTGATTTATTGAATATTTACCGGGATTGGACGGGTTGGTCTACCTTTTACCTAACCCACTTCGGCTCCACTTTTTATTGCATTTTTAGCTTTTTAATTTGTCCAACACCCAACTCTGACTTATACGCACGGGCGTATAGGAGTATGCGCAGGTACGCCACTGGCTACATTTCATTTTAATACGTCACACCTTCAAAATGTTAACATAACCTTTAACCTCGCCAAGAAGACAGACACTGTTCCATCTTGGCGACTATCAGGACCTTCAGTCCTTTGATTTTATATATTGTGTGTTTCTTGGTGTCAAGAATCTCACTACTCAGTGAGAGATACAAACAGTCTAAAAGCTGTTTCTCACAGCAATTTAATGGCCCAGTCAGTTCTCAGAACTCCCTGAGTTGCATCATAATGGCATGACGTGATATCGTAATACCAGGATGTGATGTCATAATATCAGAAAGTGTCGTCATGGTAGAAACAACCGAAAGAAAATATGAATGAAGCATTCTGATTGGTTCAGTGAGTAGTTGGACCAACTAAATCTGTTAATTTAACGAGGTGGAGACACTCAATACATTCTCAGAACTGATTGATTTTTTATTTGACATTGGGTAATGAGGTTCTTAAAATCCAGAACAAAATTCTAGTAATAAAATAATTATAAAATGTTTTATTAGCCCCTAAGCTCCCAATTAAAGAAAAATTAACCAAGGATTCTTATGAGAAAAAAAATCATGAAAATAAAAAAATCCAAAACAAATCCAAAACAAAATCAAACTACTAAAATTACTGAGCGGCGTAGGTTGGAATAGGATTTACTGTCTAGATCCTTCCTTTGTTATGTTAAAGGGGCTTGAAAGAAACAGAATGCATTACATTTGTTTTGTTACATTTTTACTAATTTTTTTTGTTATTTATTTTTATATATTTATATTATATTTTATTTTATTTCAACAAGGTTTACATATCAAGTAAACAGCAACGGAATCAACATAGTCACTGCAAGATAATAATGTCATTATGGCGGAATGGCAATTAAAACACAATCAAATGTAAATAGTAACAAATAGTATCAAATGTAAGTAGTAGCAAGGTATGGAAAAAAAGTATCTAAGTAGACTCTGAACATATTCTAAACAGTCAACATACTATATCTAATAAGTGATTAGGTCGGAGGTAGATATTGTGTTTATTTATACACGTATATCAATGTACTCTATAATAAACCATACGTTTTGATGTTGTTTACTCCGTCATTTCAATGCCATACACATTTATAAGTGCATATATAATTATGTACACTATGGCTGGATACTATATTAAGTTTTGTTTTTTTTAAGTTTCCTAGAGTATGGACAAAGAAAGATAATAATTCACAAAATATATTATAGCTTTACAAGATTGCAATATTTCAATAAACAAAGAAAACACATGATGCACGTGATTGCATTTTATTTGCATTTTTACTGAAACCAAATTATGCCATTTATGTGAAGAAGCACATTTTCTAACCGCGATCGACGTTAATTTTAGCTCATCTGCCTCATTTGTAAACGGTGAATACATTAACAATCTATTTTTAATTGTTTGGTACTCGGCTTTACTTTAGTAATTCAGTACAAGAGAAAATTGATGCACAACATCAGGTTGCATTTAAAAGAATAAACCAAACAGTACAGAGAAAAGGGAGCAAACAATTATGGTAGTGCACATTTAATACACTTATTATGTCATTATGATACAATTGTCATAGAAAGACCAGACTGTATTGCTCATATACCATTAGGGTATCATATTGATTTAATTGGCGAAGTGACTATAAACCTTAATTTAAAGGAAATTATTTAATGAAAAATATCGAGAAATTATGCTTAATACTTAAAAAACAACCAAGAAAATGTCCTGTGCAGTATGTGTTTAATTACATCGTACATGTCTATGAAAGTTACAAGTCTAAAGCGCTATTCACTGATCCACCGCAACCCTCGTAAAGAGAAAAGATAATCCTAATAATTTGAGAAACGTGAAAACATATACAAGATTAATGTTCTACATAGTGAGCTCCACACACACACACACACACACACACCTCCCCGACCCAAAACCGTTTATTGCAAAAAAAAATTGTTGTTCGTGATATATTTGCTCATTTATATGAAAGTTCTTTACTACAAACAAATCCAATAAGGAACAATGTTCCTATTATTGAAAATAACTGATTTCCTACCAACCTACTTTAATTTTAATGAAAAAAAAGTTTTTTGCTAGCACCGGGAATCGAACCCTTGATATCGTGCACTGACATAAAAACGTGCACTTAGGACAGATGTATGAACCATTAGACCACTCCATGACTCATAACATGTTTCAGTAACAGTGACCATGTCCTTAAACCCAGTGAACCCAAGTTCAATCCCAAGCTTTCTCTCCACAAAGGCTACCTACCTAGCAAGTTTCGTCATAATATCTCACTCCAAACAAAAGTTATTAAGTGGAAACCATTTTTGTATTTTCAGTAACAGTGACCATGACCTTGATCCCAATGGTCCCAAACACAATCCCAACCCTCCTTTCTTTATAAGCTACATACCCTGCAATTTTCATTGCAATACCTCATTCCTAACAAAGGTTATTGAACAGAAACCATTTTTCTATTTTTAGTAACAGTGACCTTGACATTGAATCCAGTGATCCCAATTTCAATCCCAACCTTTCTTTCCACAGTAGGTTCGTCACAATACCTCACTACAAACGTTATTGAGCTCAAACCATTTTTCTATTTTTAGTGACACCGAACTTGACCTTGACCCCAGTGATCCCAAATGCGACCTTTCTTTCCATATAAGCTACCTACCCTGCAAACCATGAGTTTGACCCAAGTTTACAATATAGCATATTGCATATTTAAAACAAGAGGCCCAAAAGGGCTTGTGGACGCTCTACTGGCTAAAACGGCTCTTATATCAAGGGTTGTCTTCTTCTAAAACATTGCAAAAAAAACACAAAAAACAACAACACCCACAACGGAAACTTAATCCTTTGACCCATGCTAACAATTTAAATAAGAGGCCCTAGTTCTAATGTGGTATGGTTATTTAGGGACTCGAGGCACAACAATTGTTTAAATAGTGTTTACCGCCTGTAGAGGGGCCCCTTATGCAGGCGGTTAAAACCCATTTTATATAATTGTTGTGCCTCGAGTCCCTAAATAACCATACTAAATTAGAACTAGGGGTTGTTTTTTTGTACAGGAGAAAGGGTCATAAATCCGACAAAAAATATTCAAATGGAACACGACAAAGGTATGTGCGACTAGGCTTGGTAATGGCCATCCCTACCAAGTTTCATGGAAATCCAGGCTGGGGTCGGGAGTAGTCGGGACAAAGCTTATGTATTAAAACCTTTAAAGGGGCATTAGTCCACCAATAAACATTCAACCGGAACAAGACAATGATATACGCAACCAAGTTTCGTTGAAAGTCGAATAGTGGTTGAGGAGAACTAGTCCGGACAAAGTTTGTGTATTAAAACGTTTTAAACAGCCACAACTCCACCAAATATCATTCAACCGGAACACGACAATGATATGCGCAAATAAGCTTGGTACTGTATATTCCTGCCAAGTTTCATTGAAATCCAAACAGGGTTTCGGGGAAAACTAGTCCGGATAAAGTATGTGTATAAAAGGGCCATAATTCTGTCAAAAATCATTAAACCAGAACATGGCAATGATATGCGCAACTAGGCTTGGTACTGATCATTCCTGCCAACTTGATCATTCATGCTAAGTTTCGTTGAAGTCTGGCCAGGGGTTCAGCAGAACTAGCCCGGACAATGTTTGTGTATTAAAACCTTTAAAGGGCCATAGCTCCGCCAATATGCTTTCAACCGGAACACGGTGGTGACATACACAACTAGGCTTGGTACTGATCATCATTGCAATGTGTTTTTTGAAATCCGGCCAGGGATTCAGGAGAACTTGTCCAGACCAAGTTTGTGTAGTAAAATGTTTAAAGGGCCATAACTCTGCCAAAAATCTTATGACCGGAACACGTTGATGAAATGCACAACTAGGCTTGATACTGATCATCACAGCAAGGTTTCGCTGTAATCCGGCTAGGGGTTCAGGAGAACTAGTCTGGACAATGTTTATGTAGTAAAACATTTAATTCAACTAAAACATGGTGACGATATGCACAACTGAGCTTGATACCGATCATCTTGCCAAGTTTCGCTGAAATCTCGCCAGGGGTTCAAGAGAACTAGTCCATACACATTATGTGTATTAAAACTTTTAAAGAGCCATAATTCCACCAAAAAATCATTCAACCAGAACATGGTGACGATATGCACAACTAGGCTTGATACTGATCATCTTGCCAAGTTTCGCTGAAAACTCGCCAGGGTTTCAGGAGAACTAGTGCATACACATTATATGTATTAAAACATTTAAGGGTGCCCACTGCTGAATTTAAGTATCATAAGATTTTTTTAGTTTCCTGTTTTTTTATCAAGACTAACCTATTGCTAGTTAGTTTCACGAAAAAAAATGATGGGTCGATGATTTAACTTTTTCGCAAAATTAATCTTTAGTAATACACACTCACAGTGTGGTTTTAAATTCTGAATCAGCTGCAAATTATGTATGGCAACTTATATGTGTGTAGTGTGGTTTGCAGAACAGGTATCGATTTTCCGTCTTTTTTAATGTAATAGTTCATACTTTAGGACGAAAAATTAAGGGTTGTGGTATTTTTATCACCATCTGAAAAATTATTACATCCCTTGTCATTACCCCACCCAGTTTACTATAAATTGCATTTTTAAATTTGTGATCAATCAATTTTTCATGATAAAGGAACAGTTAACTTTTTGAGATATTTTGTCTACAATATATACAAGACCTGAGTTTTAGAATGAAAAAATAATAATCGGGGGTCGGTGTGCATATAACAAACATATTCAATAAAAACTGAGAAAAAATGTGCTTTTTTAGATTTTGACGAGCTCTGACATATAACGGCATAGGTCTGTAACAAATAATAGGAACAACACTTTTTATTGCTGTCTCTGTATATCCTAACACATGTCTTTGTAATAAAGTTTAAATTAAGTGAATATCTTAAACGGTTTTTGAGAAATACCATATTTTGTACCCCTACCCCCCATTTTGGCTTATGTTAAAAATTGTCAATTTTGGGCACAAAATGTGAGGTCAAAAAAAAAATCTAAAAAATGTTCATTTTTTTTACACTAAAATATCCCTATTGGGCATTAGTTTGTTACTGTATAATTATTTTTTCCAGTTTTATTATAATTTTTGAAATATAACAAATGTAAATTTCCGGAAGTGCAAAAATCCAAAACCTCAGCAGTGGCCACCCTTAAAGAGCCATAACTCCACCAAAAATCATTCAACTGGAACAAGGTGACGATATGCACAACTAGACTTGGTACTGATCATCCCTGCAAAGTTTTGCTGAAATATGAAGGCCCTATCATAACAATCTGGTAAAGATCAGATGAAACATGAAGGTGCTAGAGTGTTGACATCAAAAAGTTAACACATTTTTCAATAAGTCAAGGCAATAACTTCTAGTCCGATCTGGCTGGTTTTCGAACTCATCTGAGATTTCTTTGATATTTGTAATCTGGTCAAGTTTGGTAAAGATCGGATTTAAAATGGAGGCCCTAGAATGTTGACAAGACAAAATATAGCAGTTTTCGTTAATTCTAGGGCAATAACTCCGTTGTTACTTTTCCGTTCTGGCTGGTCTGAGCTTTTATTGATATTAATAATCTTTTAACGTTTGGTAAAGATCGAATGAAAAATGAAGGTGCTAGAGTGTTGACATCAAAAAGTTTACACATTTTTCAATAATTCAGAGGCTATAGTTCCCAGTAGGGTTCAAATCACTCGCTGTTGTTTGAGGCCCTCCTGTTAATAACGCCCCGACTGTTTGAGCCCCTAAATGGCGTTTCACAACAAAAGGGACGCAACACATATATACTGCGATTTTATTGTGAAACGCCATTTATAACAGATTAAGGGGAGAAAGTTTTGTATTGTAATCGTTTAGTTGAAGCACACGTCGATATTGAAAAAAACACATGCTATTTTGTTAGAGTTATAAACTATACATACACAGACGGGATTTCTGAATAACCGTGTTAACTGTGTCCTAACATGTCTGAAACGTTCACATATACACAAACAATGCTTAGAGGTGAAGGATGTAAGATACCAGTTCTGCAGCTCTAAAGCACAAGGGCTTAGAGATGAATGATGGAAATTCCCATTCTAAAGCTCTAAATTGCAAGGCATTAGAGATGAATGATGAAAGATACATGTAATGCAGCTCTAGAGCGCAATGCCTTAGCATTAAAGGATGAAAGATACCCGTTCTGCAGCTCTAAAGCGCAATACCTTAGAGATGACGGATGAAAATGCCATTCTGCAGCTCTAAAGCGCAATGCCTTAAGAATAACGAATAAAAGATACCCATTCTGCAGCTCTTTCTTAAGGTAATTTTTTTTTCTAATGATCACCTCAATAATAATTGAAAATGTATACAAATCAATTATATGCTGAAAAGTGCTAAGATTTTGATTCCATGTTTATTGGTTTTCAAATTATTCAAGTTTTAGTGACCTAGGGTATTGGTCGAAATTCAGGCCGAGTACCTTTAATATTTTGAAAATCTACAGTAGTGATAAGGATTTTGCATTTTCCTGGTCATTTGTGCTCATCTATGTCTGAATCTTTCAAATATACATGAAAAGGCATCTCTACATCTGAATATAGCATACAAATGAACTTTAAGAAATGATTATTGAGAAAAATGCTGAAAATAATAACCTCAAACTAAGGGTAACCCGTCAAAATTTTGATTTTCCAGGAAAAGTATCAGTCTCTCGCTTTAATTTTGACCTTTTTTTCAAAGTAGTCTGTCTTCATTGGTATGTGTGTTTGTTTTACAAGCCAATAGCTGTAAAATAAAGCTAACATTATGCTTATACCTGTATTGGTTTTGAAAATATAGTTAAAGGGTCCTCCAAATTGAAAAATAAAGTGATTTTAAATGAAAGCTTATTATAATAGAATGTCAATGTCATCGTCCGTTTTCTCAAAACCCGTTGATAAATGCAAGTTTTACAGGTATGAAGTTTACCTGTACATAAAAACAAACTGGTGCGCGATCGATCTTCGGAAAATGACGTCATATGGGGATGACCAATCACATCTTCCGTAAAAACTACCTAATAAACATAATCAATTCTGGCGCGTATCTATGTGTAAACAAACTGTTACTCTTGTTGGATATAGCCTAAGTGTTTTAAACCCTGGAATATTATTGATGTGTTCGTGTCTTCATCATGGTAAAAAGGTGCTCATTAAGCTTTTGTAGAAAAAGTAAACAGGAAGGCAGTGTAAGTCTACACACATTTCCATGTGGCCGTCATCGAACTAAATGGATTGAACTTGTTGTTTTGAAAAACGGTGTGAAATGGAATTTTTCAGAGCACTCTCGCGTATGTTCGGACCATTTTACTGAAAAAGATTTTGATGACTTATGTAACGAAAAAGAGATTACCCGTATTTACTCTATCAGTTCGGACGGGATAAAATAAAATAAAAAAATAGTATCCGCAAATATAACTTAATTGTGATGTTGATTGTTCGGGGCAATCTCACCTTCGTTGTTTACGGTAATTACGAAAATCCATCCATGGTAATTATTCGGCTATTTTATAAACTGTCTAAAATTACGGTACTCAACTTGGGCAAACTGTTAAACCTGTGAAATCAGTACACGGAGACACACTTTACACGCTGGTAGAATTCCTTTGAATTTTGCGGTGAGTGAGCGGTACGCTGTTTGATCTGTGGAACTGTCACGTTCTAGTCATAAGTGTAGTTATATGCTGGCTAGTGCGGACTGTGTAATAGTATACTGGGCTATATGCGATTCAATCCACAAGAATGAACTAATAAAAAATGTGTAAACAATGAACTAATGAACAATTATGACATTTAGTTTATTATATTAAATTATTATATTTTGTTTGAAATGTAGCAATGAACTTTATTGAATAATGAGACAATGCAATTTTTAAACATGTTGATTATTTTATTACAAAATAAAAACATACAAGGTATTGCAGAAAATAAATTAAAATTATAAAATAATCGTGTTCTTTGTCCATTTAATTGCACCTTCATGTTATTCCTCAAATCGAAGCTAAAAAACAAAGCATGTCATGCTTATAGTATGAAATAAAACATATTTGATGTGTCTGTACAAACAGACATAAAATCGCCCAGCATTTTACCTGTGTGAGCGAGCCCGTATTTTTTTGCTGGTAATGCCGGATAATGGAATGGCCCACTAGCTACAATACAAAACAACCCGTAACACCTACATTGGAATGGTTTTACCTGGTTTAAACAATTGTTTCAACACGCGCCTGACCGATTACACAGAATTTATATGGATGTTTATAGCATGGGTCAGTAATAATGTAATTGTTTCAAAATGGCTCGTTAATGATAAGGTTGATTTATTCTATGACAATAGAAAACTAGATAACGTTACATAATTCACTTATTTAGGTGTTACTATGTCATCAAATGGAAATTTTTATCAATCCCAAAAAGCCTTGGCAGACCAAGCACTTAGAGCTACTTATTCTTTGAATTCTTTATTTGATACTGTCCCTTTGAAAATAAGTGAAAAGATGAAATTATTTGATTGTATGATCCTGCCAATTTAAAATTATGGAGCTGAAATATGGGTTTTTTATAAGGCTCCTGATATTGAAAGAATATATTTAAAATTTCTTAAACAAATTCTAAACGCTGGAACGCAAACTCCAAATGCTTCAGTCTATGGAGAATTGTGTAAGGTTCCTCTAGATATTGTACGTAAGGAAAGAATTCTTAAATTTTGGTTCAAAATTATTAAGTCACAAGGCTCTTTATTCAACGAAGTTTATAAAGACCAAGTAAATAATAATGTTCGTGGGTCCTGGGCCTCAGAAGTTCAGCGTTTGTTAAACGATCTAGGTTTTAACTATTTATGAAATAATGCTAATATAACAAATCTTCAACTATCGAACATTATAGAGCGACTAAATTACCAGTATTATCAGCAATGGTATTCGACATTAGCTACATCACCAAAGCTAAAGTACCTGAACTGTGTTGCAAACGGACGGCATCGTATTTCTTTGACAAGACTAAGGTGTTCTGCCCATAAATTAGCTATAGAAGAAGGTAGATTTAAAAATGTAGAGAGATCTGAACGTAAATGTGTATTCTGTCAATTGAATGTAATCGGAGATGAATATCATTTTGTTTTAGTTTGTCCATGTTTACGCGATATTAGAATTGAGTGTCTTCCTAAATACTATTGTCACTGGCCAAATTTACAAAAATTTAAGTTGTTACTTACTTCTAGCCAGTCTAGTGTATTAAGTAAATTGGCAAAATATGTATATTTAGCGAATTTGAGACGTGAGAGTATAATAGATAATTAACGTGTATTATCGAGATTAACGTAATATTTATTATGATTGTAAACCATTATTCAAGTGTCTGTCTGAAACACATAGTTTTTGCCTACTGGCCTTAGACTTATTTTCCGAAGAATTGCTATTGAGTGAAACCGCTAGTGCGAGGACTGATAGCACGAGTTGTAAATAAGCTTGACCGAATTGTATCCGCTGTACAAACAAATTATATGTACAGAGTTGTTTTGTTTTCTTTCTCTCTTTCTTCTTCTTTCTTTTTCTGATGATTTTCCCCTCTGTATTAGTTATGCTATATACTATTCGAAATTGTTTGTTTAAAATAGTAGGTGTAAGTGCTCTTTTGTAGCTTTACTCTATGATAGTATTATACATGCTCTTCTCAATGTAATGTAACCGCCTCATTGAAATAGGCGATGAACATTGTATGATGTTTATGCTGAATAAAATAATTGAATTGAATTGAATTGAATAACAGTAAAAAAAATCACGATAAAAAACGTTTTATTTAATTGCATCAAACAAGCAACAATTAAATTCATTGAAGTATATTCTGCTGCCTCTGTTGGTAATTATCTGGGCTGCATATAAAGCCCTGTAATTATCGAGTTGCAATCAGCAATTAAAAGTTGTTGATCGTAATTTTAACCTGTCATTTTCGGCGAATAGTTCATCTTTTCCCGATGTCCGAAATTATAAAACCATCAAAACTATTGAAACCTGACGCAATTCCCCGATTCTCCGATTTGCAGACCCACAGACGGAATCACAGGATGAAGACATTGAAGAATCTAATACCATGAGTTTATTTGTATTATTCGTTTATTGTTTTCATTTATACTTTATACGCTCAAAATCAAAGTGGATGGGGTAAACAAAATGTGTTCAACATTTTCCACTTCGCTCGCATTGTTTACTTCGTTTGTGTCCGCCATTTTGGTTTCTAATGCGTGACGTCAACAGGGGATTTCCATTCGGCTGTTACCGTGAACCTCAGTTACGTTTCCGTGACAGGTGTGTATTAGGGGCAAATGTGCCGTATGGGTTCGTGATTTACCGATGAACGAATAGATTTACGATGTTGACCGAAGTATTTTTAGAAACTGCTAATCATTATCTTATACCTGTAATTTTGGTTCCATGTTTATTGGTTTTCAAATTATTCAAGTTTTAGTGACCGAAACTATTGGTCGAAATTCAGGCCGATTACTTTTAATATTTTGAAAATCTACATTCTGTCCCATTCTGAAGCATTAGAGATGAATGTTGAAAGATACCTGTTCTGCATCTGTAAAGCGCAATGCCTTAGCATTAAAGGATGAACGATACCCGTGCTGCAGCTCTAAAGCGCAATACCTTAGAGATGGCGGATGAAAATGCCATTCTGCAGCTCTAAAGCGCAATGCCTTAAGAATAACGAATAAAAGATACCCATTCTGCAGCTCTTTCTTAAGGTGATTTTTTTTCTAATGATCATCTCAATAATAATTGAAAATGTATACAAATCAATTACATGCTGAAACGTGCTAAAATTTTGATTCCATGTTAATTGGTTTTCGAATTATTCAAGTTTTAGTGACCTAGGGTATTGGTCGAAATTCAGGCCGAGTACCTTTAATATTTTGAAAATCTACAGTAGTGATAAGGATTTTTTCATTTTCCTGGTCATTTGTGCTCAGCTATGTCTGAAACTTTCAAATATACATGAAAAGGCATCTCTACATCTGAATATAGCATGAAAATGATCTTTAAGAAATGATTATTCAGAAAAATGCTGAAAATAATAAACTCAAACTAAGGGTTACCCGTCAAAATTTTGATTTTCCAGAAAAAGTATCAGTCTCTCGCTTTAATTTTGACATTTTTTTCGAAGTAGTCTGTCTTCATTGGTATGTGTGTTTGTTTTACAAGGCAATAGCTGTAAAATAGTTGCTACAAGTTGAAGTTTTTACTATAAAACTCTATGTAAACAAAGATGGCCACTGGTGCCCAGGTTTAATTTTGATTCAAAATATTTTCCAACAAGGTTCAACATCATGTCATGCTGATCATTTTAGAAAAAGTCCCATATCAATATCACATACAGTTTTCAAGAAGTAGTCGCTACAAACTTTTTTTTAAAAATCTGTTTTTAGCCGCCATCTTGAATAACCGGCCGACCTAAAACAAATTCAGCTCTTGATGTCTAATTGGGATCAATTAGACATCAAGAGAAACATTCCTGTGAAGTTTCATAAAAAATCGTCAAGTAGTTTCAGAGGAGTAGTCGCTACAAGTTTTTACTATATAAATATATGTAAACAAAGATGGCCACTGGCAGCCATGTTTAACGTCGAATCAAAATAATGTTCGACTCGGATCAACTTCATGTCATGCTGATCATTTTAGAAAATGTCCCATATCCATATCACTTATAGTTTTCAAGAAGTAGTCGCTACAAACTTGTTTTTTAAAAATCTATTTTTAGCTATGGCGGCCATCTTGAATTTCTGGCCGGTCTGAAATTTTGCTAGGATCAATTAGATATGAAGAGCAACATTCCTGTAACGTTTCATGAAAATCCGCCAAGTAGTTTCAGAGAAGTAGTCGCTACAAGGTTTTACTATATAACTTTATGTAAACAAAGATGGCCACTGGCAGCCATGTTTACGTCAAATCAAAACAATTTTTGACAATGACCAACATCATGTCATGCTGATAATTTTAGAAAAAGTCCCATATCAATATCACTTATAGTTTTCAAGAAGTAGTCGCTACAAACTTGTATTTTAAAAATCTATTTTTAGCTTTGGATTTTACATCAACATGAATTTTTGCTAGGATCAACTAGACTTCATGGGCAACATTTCTGTAAAGTTTCATGAATATCCATCCAGTAGTTTCAGAGGAGTAGTCGCTACAAACAAAAGTTTACGGACGAACAGACGGACGGACGGACGGACAAAGGACGCCGCACAACGGCATAAACTCCGACATTAATTATCCAATTTAGACAGTTCAAGAACTTGTCCAAGGTATAATGGTTATATAACTACTGTGTAAGTTTGGCAAGGATCAAATGAAAATGCGGGTGCTAGAGTGCACAAAAGGTCAAATAGTGCTTTTTTTATGTTTCAAGGCCATAACTCTGACATTAATAATCCGATTTGGCCAGTTCAACAACGTGTCCGAGATATTATGGTTATATAACTACTATGTAAGTTTGGTGAAGATCCAATAAAAAATGCGGGTGCTAGAGTGCACACAAAAAGTTCACGGAAGGATGATGGACGAAAGACACAGGGCGATCAGAATAGCTCACCTAGAGCTTTGCTCAGGTGAGCTCAAAACTTTTCCCAGATATTTTGGTTATATAACTACTGTGTAAGTTTGATTAAGATCAAATGAAAACTGAGAGTGCTAGAGCGAACACAGAATAAAATGCATGCAATTTTTGATGATTCAAGGGCCATAACTCCGACACTTATTATCCGATTTTGCCAGTTCACAAACTTGTCCAAGATATTATGGTTGTATAACTACTGTGTAAGTTTGGCGAAGATCAAATGAAAACTGCGGATGGAAGAGTGCACACAACTTCAAATAACGCAATGTTAGACAATTCAAGGGTCATGACTCGGACATTAATTATCCAATTTAGTAATTTCAAGAACTTGTCCAAGATATAATGGTTATATAATTACTGTGTAAGTTTGGCTGGATCCCATGAAAACTGCAGGTGCTAGAGTGCACACAATATCAAATAATGCAACTTTTCATGATTCAAGTGCCTTGGCCAGTTCAAGAACTGTCCGAGATATTATGATTATGTAACTAATGTGTAAGTTTGGTGAAAATCAAATAAAAAATGTAGGTGTTAAGATTCCACACACGGTCAAAAAGTGCAATCTTTTATAATTCAAGAGCCATTAATTACCCGATTTAGCCAGTTCAAGAACTTATCCGAGATATTATGGTTATATAACTACTGTGTAAGTTTGGTAAAGATCAAATGAAAAATGCAGGTGCTAGAGTGCACACAAGGTAAAAATGTGCAATTTTTGACGATTCAAGGACTGTAACTCCGACATTTATTACCTGATTCGGCCAGTTCAAGAACTTGTCCGAGATATTATGGTTAAATAACTACTATGTAAGATTGGTGAGGATCAAATGAAAAATGCGAGTGCTAGAGTGCACACAAAGAAATATAAAAAGATCGGACAGGGAAAGTAGCATTCAAGGAGGACAGTCAACCACAAAACACAGAAACAAACATGGAAACAGACAAACAAGAAGGCAAAAGTAATAATAAAAGTAAACGACATCACAAACACAAAAGGGTTGACAATAGGGCTACCGCCTTGGAACGGTCAGTAGCAAAGTAGGCCACTGGGGGTTTAAACCGGTTCTAGGGTGCACCAAACCTCACACTTACTATACTGTCATCCCATTAAAACAGGACAGTGTAAATAAAGAAATCCCCGCCATGATCTAATCTCTAACCAACAAGGCAGCATCAATAGGCAATATAAGTCAAACACGAATATGCTGTGTAAATATAATACAACAAAAAAACAATAGCCTAGAAAGCCACAATGAAGGTACTCAATGACTTGGCAGAAGCCAGAGCAACAAGAGAATCTACCATTAAGGGCACGACAAGAAAGAGCATAGTCAAACATCAAACGCCACCGTCCCAATGGGCTTTTGGTAGGCGTCATCATAGAGTCCACAGCCTGTCTGGTCATCGTACAATTAAAGAGGAAATCATAGTGGCGAACTGTTACTTTTATATTTGGAAAAAAGATCAGGGTTACGATAATACAATTTTGCAAAGGTTTTACAAAGTTTATGGTAACGGTAACCCTGATTGAGTAGCTTTTTAGTTATACAAAGATTACGAATATTAAAGTCCTCAACTCGAGTACAAATAGTGACATTTTTTGATGTTTCAAGGATCATTACTCCCACATTAATGACCCGATTTGGCCAGTTCAAGAACTTGTCTGAGATATTATGGTTATATAACTACTATGTAAATTTGGTGAAAAATGTGGGTGCTAGAGAGCACACAACACAAAATGTACGGACGACGGATACAGGGCGATTAGAATAGCTGACCCTGAGCTTTGCTCAGGTGAGCTAATAAATCATATAGAAGTCCATTCTTAAAATATTGTTTACATGGAAAAGTGTATGTTTTATTCTTTTTTATTTCAACCGGCTGGTGCAATCAAGGATATTTTCAGTAATATGAAGCTATGTTCGGAAAGTTTGCGGAGGCCAATGTGCTATATTGCGCAATATGTTTTACGCCCTGTCATAAATTGGCAATATTTTTTAGTAGTGTTAATTTAATTACTCTTAGGTAAAATAAGGCATTGAATTGGTACATTATCACTATTTTAAGTGCACAACATGTAGAGAGTCTCAATTTGCAGCTTTTATGTGTAATTTTCCAATATAGCCCCTTTAAACATTTCATGTTGTAATAGTTAATAGTGTTATAATCAGAAAAGACTCTGACTAAGCTCTGGTAAATGACAGATGATAATAAATAACAAAAAAAAGCATAAACTCTGTGTTTTATTTTAAACATGTTTACAACATAGGTATATTTATTTAAGATGGGTTACAAATAAAACAAAATGTTACTAGTTTATAGTTATTGGAATAAGCTGGCTATGGCTTCAACAATATAATATAGTGTAAAATAAAATGTGTAGTTAATCAAATTGGAACATTTCAGGTAAATCCAATGTTCATAGTCAAAACTAAGTTTAAATTGTAACTGACCATTGTACAGTGTAAACCCTGGGAACAGATGTTCGCAAAGACATGTCTTAACATTAAAAACTTCTTGCATAGAAAATAACAAAGTTCTTAGAATACTGTACAGTGTAAACCCTGGGAACAAATGTTCACAAAGACAAGTCTTAAAATTAAAAACTTCTTGCATAGAAAATAACCAAACATGGGGGAAGCGGAACACAGCTTAGATAATAAAAAAATCTCCAAAGAGGTATGACAGACGTACTTCAACCAATGAAGCGATTATGTCATGTCATATACAAAATCATAGGTATATTTATGTACAAATAATTAGAGTAAGTTACAATTTGAAACGTGTATAATGTATATTGTTCATTTCATTAAAAACAAATTACCACAATGAACACAATTTAACAAAATATATATTGTTAGCATTATACTGTTTATGAATTCAAACAACACAATAGCCATTTTTCAGTCTGGGGAAAATATCTTAATACCAAACTTGAATCAAACCGAGACTGCAATATTTCGTATGTGTCGTGCTCGGCCGTTTCCAAAGGTCCATTATCATACTCTTTTTTTTTTAAACTAGAAGGTCCATGACCTTGTTGCGCTCTTCTGACAGATAAGATTAATTTTTAACTATCATACAGGAATAAGAAATAAGCAAACAATTATTGTTAATTATTTGCAGTAGATGACCTCAAAAACAATGCTTCCTTCTGATACAAACAATTTATGTATAAAATATTACTATTTAATAGGAAGACAATTTAATGGATTGACTTCCCCAGCTAAACAGGTATTTGCTGCTGTTATCTTTCTTATAGTGCAAACATTCTTTTTAACCAATGACAAGCGTTTTTTTTTTAAAAACCTACCTGCACAAAATGATCCACTTAATCATCAAGTGATACAAAATAAGTATTTTTTGAAAATCCCTCGCTTGTCATTGGTTAAAAAAATGCTTGAACTATAAGTTGGTCATAGATCACTTATTGACCTTATAACGAGTTAAGTTGTGCGTTCACTATGCTACGCATCGTTACCGCACACTTAGTTTTGTTAGAAGATCAATAAATGATCTATAACCTATACTTAGTGTTTCAGTAACAGTATATGTGTAGCCGTTTTGAATGTGTGACTGAGTGTGTAGACGACAAGCGAATTAGCATTACCAGTCTAAGACAAGTTATGCTCAACATAAACAGGGCCTTGTCCGGTCACTTATGGGCAACCGGGCAAAGCGATGTTATTGGTAGTATTTGTATGTATTGGTATGTCTGTGCGACGAACAATCTGATATTACGGGTCTGTGACCAGTTATATCAGGTATAAACAGCACCACGCCAGATCACTGAGAGGTAACCTAACATGGTGGTGCTATATCCCACGAGAGAGGCTACTTCTCCCAAGATTCGTACACGGGGTGTGGATTGTTTAGGCGGTCAGGAATAAACAACAGTCGGGAATAAACAAAATCGCAGATGTGTTCAACATAATTTTTATTATCCAAGTTATTCTCAAAATATACTCTATAAAGACACTAATATTTACTTATAATCCATAGCTAATTCTTTTAATTTTAATCACCAGGAACCTCTATTATGACGTTTTCTCAGGAACTTCTAACGATGTTATCTCCTGCTAAATTTAATTAATATTTAAAGTAAGACACGGGGTTTTGTACAGTCAGATCTAACCTTATCTGACACCTAACGGCATCCTGAGGGCACTTACTTATCAGTAATCCTTGCCCATTATGAATAGGAAAATTAAGGTTAATACTGCTGGTACTTATATAAAGCAAACGGCGCTAAGTATTATACTTCAAACAAATATCATAGCAAGTAAATCTACCCTTTAAATAAAGAAAAAAACAATGCATGAAAACATAAATAATAACCTTTAGCCTGTCAAAGGCAAGTGAAATAATGTTAGATATTACCTCCCTTTATGGTAAGCTTAATTATACTGTAATTGACATAGGACAAATCTACTACACATGTACTGCGATCATGAAACTCAATGTTTACATCATTATCTTAATTGTAAAAGTGCATGCTTTCTAGCCAGTCATGTGAACAACACAATGTTTACACTGTTTTGCAATAAGATTTACTACATATCTTGTATTTAACTTAATTGACAGGTAAATGTAGTTAGTAAATTGTTTTTAAAGTTGGCTTTAATTATCTAAAAGAAAATAGTTACATTGTTTCGATATTTATTATATAATAATATATAATTTACCAACATACGTCATGCATGCATAAGTTTCATTTCAAGATTCCCCACTGTTGTCAACTTCAGCGACACTACCTTACCTACTTATCTTAACTTTTCAAATTAATGTGATCAGACATCCTTAAAATCCCATTTAAGGATGTTGGCTGGGCAAGTTTTGACATCTTCAAGTCTAAACATTTTATTTTTTAAATTATGTTTTTATTTCACAACATAATTGTTGCATTTTTTCTATTCTAGTAGATATGGATATAATGCAGGATTTAAGATGGTAACATACAAAATTTTAAGCAAATTTTTTTTTTTCATATTTTTTCCGTCATTTGTCATCAATTTTTGTTGTCAACAAAATAGGGGGTATGGGTAGCTCTGAGTAGAATTTATCCTTTTGCTATAGAATAAATCAGATTTTTGTTTTTCAGTTGTGGAATACATATATAAAAGTAGATACTGAGCTAATTTTATTTTCGATCTCTATGTCAATATTGTGTGTACAGTGTTTTACATTGAAAATGTCAAAATAACTTCAAAATGGGTGTAATTTAAAGAATTTTTAATAAGAAATCATTAGAAGCCTGGTGACCTATATATTTTTTTACTTGTTTTGAAAGAAATGTCATAGGACCTTGACATATACAAATTTTAAAAAAAAATGATCATTAGAACATATTTTTTTATCTTGAATTAATTTTTCGGTAAAAACAAAAGTGGGTGGGGTACGGTCCACATATGTTTGGTTTTTAAAGTAAAAAGACGAACGAGGAGTACAATTGCTTTTGTATGATTTGAAAGATATGTATATATGCAATCAAAAATTAATTGTTGTTTTTCAATAAACGTAATGTTATGAAAACAATTTTGAAAATGTTCAATGACAATATTTTTCCTCTTTTTAGTGAAATTTTGAAGTTAGAAATATGTGCCTTCTTCAATGACGTCTAGTGGGAAAAAAAGCGTGGTGACCTAGTCTTTTTTTGATGATTTTGAATCTAAATTATATTAAAGAAGCTTTAAATATGAATTTAAAAAAAATCTCATCACTACGTCCTTTCCCAGCCAACCTCCTTAAACATAATTTCAATACATCTCTTGCAAATTTCCCCAATATCTGCACATGAATTATGTACTAAATACTCAATTACCGTTTTCTAGTGTGGGATACAGTGCTCAGAAACAAATATTTCCGTAGCATTGACCAACATTCTAACCAAGTTTGGTCAAAATGGGATAATAATTAGATATATTACGGTGTTTACAAGGTAAAAATCTGTATTATCAAAAATTGCGTTATTTGACCTTGTGTGCACTCAAGTACTCGCAGTTTTAATTTGATCTTCATCAAATTTACTCAAGTTGTTATATAATCATAATAAATCGGATAATTAATGTTGGAGTTATGGCCCTTCAATCATCAAAAATTACTACTGTGTAAGTTTGTTGAAGATCAAATGAAAATTGCTAGAGTGCCCACAAGGTCATATAACACAAATTTTGATGATTCAAGGGCCATAACTCTAACACTTATACTCCATTTTGGCACACAAGGTCAATTTTTGATAATTCAAGGGCCAAAACTCTCGACACTAATTATCAAATTTAGCCAGTTCAAGAACTTGTCTGAGGTATTATGGTTATATAACTACCGTGTAAGTATGATGAGGATCCAATTAAAACTGAATGAAAACTAGAGTGCACACAAAATCAAATAACTCAATTTTTGACGATTCAAGGCCATAACTCCAACATTAATGATCGGATTTGATCAGTTCTACAACTTGTCGGAGATATTATGATTATATAACAACTGTGTACATTTGGTGAAGATCAAATGAAAACTGCGACTGCTGAAGTGCACACAAGTTCAAATAACGCATTTTTTGATAATTCAAGGGCTACAACTCCACTACTAATTATCCAATTTGTTCAGTTCAAGAACTTGTCTGAGGTTTTATGTTTATATAACTACTGTGTACCTTTGGTTAAGATCAAATCAAAACTGCGAGTGCTAGAGTGCACACAACATCAAACACATGCAATTTTAGGGCGATTCAAGGGCCATAACTGAAGCAAAATTTATCCCATTTGGCCACTTCAACAACTTGTCCAAGATATTATGGCTGTATAATTACTGTGTAAGTTTGGCAAAGATCAAATAAAACTGCAGATGCTAGAGTGAACACTACATCAAGTAAAGCATTTTTTTACGATTCAAGAGCCATAACTCTAACATTAATTACCTGATTTGACCCTTTCAAGAACTTGTCCGAGATATTATGGTTATACAACTACTATGAAAGTTTGGTGAAGATCCAACAGAAAAATTATGCTGGTGCTAGGTGCACACAACAAAAAGTTCACGGCCGACCGAAAGGACAGAGGGCGATCAGAATAGCTCACCTTCAGCTATGCTCAGGTGAGCTAAAAACAAGAGACCTAAGAGGGCATCAGGACTTTCCATTGGCATATGATGACCATAGTATTTTTTTTGAAATTTCACAACATAAACCCATTGGCTGTCTTGACCCCTTATGGAAAATGACCACGCTCCACTATTACTGGACAAAAAGTTATTTGCTGTGAAAAGGAAATTCTTTAAATGGGAAAGTTTTAGTTTCCCATACTAGTCCTATGTAAAACATAAAGTCTCTTTACAAGTCCCCTTTACACCCCAGCCCCTTGTTTTGTCCAAACTCAAATTCCATACTATGACCAGACAATGCTTTCGATTTTGATTTTGATTTTTTTTATACAAATGGATGCGAAAGTGAAAAATTTCTGTTTTACCTATAGTATTCATACGTAAAGGTATAAGTTTCCCTTAGAGGGTCTCTATACAACTCAGACCCTTGATTTGTACAAACTTCAATTCCTTGTTGACATAAGGATAAATTATATCATATATGAACAAACTAGACTGATCAGTTCTAGAGAAAAAGATTTTTAAAACACTTTTGGGGCCCCTCCTGAAAATTGAAATTTCCTTACTATTACTAGTCTCAAATTGAACAAGAGGCCCACAAGCATACTCTAATGGCTGATAGTGACCAGGAATAATTGAAATGACCCCCACCCCGTCCCCTACTAACACGCAATAAGAGATTCATTTAGCTCTTCTGGTCGTTGAACAAAGTCAGATTAAAATACCAATAGATAACAGAAACCAGGTGAAACGAAACAACTCATCTTGAGTGTTGCTCAACTTTGCTTAAAAAGAATTGCAGTGATGTTCAGTTTTTTTCCAAATATATATTATATACAAAATGTTAAACCATACCCAGTGCTAAACTTAAATAAACTAGGAATTATCACTGAAAGTGATTATAACCCCCACAATACCGCCCTTGTCACATAAACATGGCAACCACAAGAAAACAATGGTCTAGTTTAAACACACATTTATTTCCAATAAATGTACCTGAAAATGGGGTCGGGCCACAAGTTATTACAACATTAGAAATCCGGCCCTCTCCACTACTAAATATTCATACAATTTAGACAATGGCAAACAAATTATTTTAACTACAAAGTATGAAATAAACAGAAAAAGGCGTTTTCAGTATTGTTTGTGATCAGGGAAGAAGACAAACAAAAATGTGCGTGTTACAACGTTCAAGTCAAAGATGTATAAGTGTAACAAAAAGAGACATGGTCATGAAGAGGATGCATTATAAATTATTTAAATTTAATACAAACCCAACTTAGCAGGTTCCTCAGAGTTGACTGTAGTATTTTTTTGGCAAATTCTTAGTTGAAAAGGGGCCATAACTCCATCAAAAATTGGTAGTTTGTAACCAAAGTCGAACTTGACCAGTATTGTATGGTCTTAAACCGTGTACTAAAAGGTATTTAAATCCGTCGACCCTTTCATGAGTTATCGTCCGGACACCGTTTATTTGGCATATTCTAAGTTGAAAAGGGGCCCTAACTCCGTCAAAAATTGGTGGTTTGTAACCAAAGTCTAACTTGACTTGTATTTTATGGTGTTATACCCGTGTACAAAACATTATTTAAATCCATCAACCCTTTCACGAGTTATCGTCCGGAAACCAACAGACCGACGGACGGACGGACGGACCGACAAGCTCACTCCTATATACCCTAAACTTCGTTTGTGGGGGTATAATTAGATTGAAGAGGACACATGGCAATGCTAAAATTGATTTTTACAAATGTTCACAATAAATAAGTATTTACACCTATGAACGTATAACCATATGGAAATATTTATCTCCAAGTATTACTATCTTATCATTTCTGAGGAATTATTAATAGTTTTTATAAAACACGCTAGTTTTGGAAATATGAATAACAAAAAAAATCAGTGAATTTAGATCCCCCGCTCAAAAGGACCATGGACTCTGAGCAAAATAGACTATTTCCTTGTGGGTGTGGGTACTGGAACACTGCATTATAATGCCTGAGATGTAAAAACTATATTATAATGTTTATATAACTACTGTCTAAGTTTTCTGAAGATCAAATGAAAACTGCAGGTGCTAGAGTGTACATAAATTCATATAATATATATGCAATTTTTGTCGATTCAAGGGCCATCACTCCCAACATTAATTATCCGATTTGGCCAGTTCAAGAACTTGTCAAAGATATTATGGTTACATAACAGCTGTATAAGTTTAATAAAGATCGAATTTAAACTGCGAGTGCTAGAGTGCACACAATATCAAATACACACAATTTTTGACAATTCAAGGGCCATAACTCCGACACTAATTATCCCATTTCGGTTCCATAACTACTGTGTAAGTCTGTCGAAGATTAAATGAAAACTGCAAAGTGCTAGATGCACACAAGGTCAAACAACACAATTTTTGACTTTCAAGGGCCGTAACTAAGACACTAATTAACCCAATTTGGCCAGTTCAAAAACATGTCCCAGATATTATGGTTATATAACTATTGTGCAAGTTTAATGAGGATCCAAAAAACTGCAAGTGCTAGAGTGCACACAACATCAAATAACGCTATTAATGATGATTCAAGGGCCATAACTCCGACAATATTTATCCGATTTGGCCAGTTCAAGAACCTGTCCAAGAAAATATGGTTATATAACTAACTATATAAGTTTTGGTATCAGTGAAAGGTGCGAGTACTAAAGTACACATCAACGTCAAATTATGCAATTTTTGACGATTCAAGGCCCATAACTCAGACATTTATTACCCGATATGGCCAGTTCAAGAACTTGTCCAAGATATTATTGGTATATAACTACTGTGTAAGTTTGGTGAGGATCAAATGAAAACTGCTGGTGCTAGAGTTCACACAAGGTCAAATATAGCACTTTTGGACAATTCAAAGGCCATAACATGACCCAATTGGCCAGTTCAACAACTTGTCAAAGATATCAGGGTTTAGATATAACTACTGTGTAAGTTTGGCAAGGATCAAATGAAAATGCGGGGTGCTTAGAGTGCACACAACTCAAATAGTGCATTTTTTAATGTTTCAAGGGCCATAACTCTGACATTAATAATCCGATTTGGCCAGGTTCAATAACTTGTCCAAGGTTATTATGGTTATATGACTACTATGTAAGGTTGTGAAGATCCAATAAAAAATGCAGGTGCTAGAGTGCACATAACAAAAAGTTCACGGACGGAAGGATGACGGTCGACGGACACAGGGGCCATCAAATAGCTCACCTTGAGCTTTGCTCAGGTGAGCTGGCCATAACTCAATAAAAGATATCATTGAATCGGAACAACAAGACCACAGACACACTTTGGACCAACAATATTGCGGGCGCAAATCCTCCCACATTTAATTCAATTGAAACTTGCTGTACAGCAGGTATATCATCTGAACATGAGTCTGTGGTCTTGTTGTTCCGATTCAATGATATATTTTATTGAGCAAAAGCTCACGGTGAGCTATTTTGATGGCCCTGTGTCCGTCGACCGTCATCCTTCCGTCCGTGAACTTTTTGTTGTGTGCACTCTAGCACCTGCATTTTTTATTGGATCTTCACCAACCTTACATAGTAGTTATATAACCATAATAACTTTGACAAGTTATTGAACTGGCCAAATCGGATTATTAATGTCAGAGTTATGGCCCTTGAAACATTTAAAAACGCACTATTTGAGTTTTGTGCTCTCTAGCATCCGCATTTTCATTTGATCCTTGCCAAACTTACACAGTAGTTATAAAACCCTGATATCGTTGGTCAAGTTGTTGAACTGGCCAAATTGGGTCATGTTATGGCCTTTGGATTGTCCAAAAGTGCTATATTTGACTTGTGTGAACTCTAGCACCAGCATTTTTCATTTGATCCTCACCAAACTTAAACAGTAGTTATATACCAATAATATCTTGGACAAGTTCTTGAACTGGCCATATCGGGTAATAAGCGTCTGAGTCATGGGCCTTGAATCGTCAAAAATTGCATAATTTGACGTTGTGTGTACTTTAGTACTCGCACCTTTCACTTGATGTCCACCAAACTTATATAGTTAGTTATATAACTATAATATCTTGGACAAGTTCTTGAACTGGCCAAATCGGATAAATATTGTCGGAGTTATGGCCCTTGAATCATCATTAATTGCGTTATTTGATGTTGTGTGCAATCTAGCACTTGCAGTTTTTATTGGATCCTCATTAAACTTGCACAGTAGTTATATAACCATAATATCTGGGACATGATTTTGAACTGACAAATTGATAATTAGTGTCTTAGTTACGGCCCTTGAAAGTCAAAACGTGTGTTGTTTGACCTTGTGTGCATCTAGCACTTGCAGTTTTCATTAATCTTCGACAGACTTACACAGTAGTTATGGAACCGAAATGGGATAATTAGTGTCGGAGTTATGGCCCTTGAATTGTCAAAAATTGTGTGTATTTGATATTGTGTGCACTCTAGCACTCGCAGTTTAAATTCGATCTTTATTAAACTTATACAGCTGTTATGTAACCATAATAATCTTTGACAAGTTCTTGAACTGGCCAAATCGGATAATTAATGTTGGGAGTTATGACCCTTGAATCGACAAGAATTGCATATATTATATATGAATTTATGTACACTCTAGCACCTGCAGTTTTCATTTGATCTTCAGAAAACTTAGACAGTAGTTATATAACATTATAATATAGTTTTACATCTCAGGCATTATAATGCAGTGTTCCAGTATCCACATCCACAGGAAATGTCTATTTTGCTCAGTCCATGGTCCA
>JAWPHD010021366.1:0-28496 GCA_037043455.1 Cyrtodaria siliqua | reverse complement strand
CTTAGATTTTTACGCGATCTGATAGTACATATGATTATTATTCATTATAGTAATACGTATAGAATATGTACAATATTATCTGGCTTGTTGTTATGATTGTTAATATGACTATTGTTATAATTATTGCAGCAAACCTGTATCAAGACACAACGTTAATCGCTTCTCAAGTGAGCCCAGAAGTTGCATGTACAAGCCATGACAAGCCAACATTGCGTTCCACCGTAAGTTTATCATATGTATACGTACTTTCAACAGATATGCACCAGTCAGAAATGAAACGGGCACTCTATGGCACGCAGAATGATACTTGTTGACATTTCATTGCCAAGGGACGTAATACGTGTACGGGAAAATAGGACAAACAGAGATAACTTAGATTTTACGCGATCTGATAGTACATATGATTATTATTCATAATAGTAATACGTATAGAATATGTACAATATTATCTGGCTTGTTGTTATGATTGTTAATATGACTATTGTTATAATTATTGCAGCAAACTTGTATCAAGACACAACGTTAATCGCTTCTCAAGTGAGCCCAGAAGTTGCATGTACAAGCCATGACACGCCAACAATGCGTTCCACCGTAAGTTTTTCATATGTATACGCACTTTCAACAGATATGCACACATCAGAAATGAAACGTGCACTCTATGGCACGCATAATGATACTTGTTGACATTTCATTGCCAAGGGACGTAATACGTGTACGGGAAAATAGGACAAACAGAGATAACCTAGATTTTTACGCGATCTGATAGAACATATGATTATTATTCATAATAGTAATACGTAAAGAATATGTACAATATTATCTGGCTTGTTGTTATGATTGTTAATATGACTATTGTTATAATTATTGCAGCAAACCTGTATCAAGACACAACGTTAATCGCTTCTCAAGTGAGCCCAGAAGTTGCATGTACAAGCCATGACAAGCCAACAATGCGTTCCACCGTAAGTTTTTCATATGTATACGTACTTTCAACAGATATGCACAAGTCAGAAATGAAACGGGCACTCTATGGCACGCAGAATGATACTTGTTGACATTTCATTGCCAAGGGACGTAATACGTGTACGGGAAAATAGGACAAACAGAGATAACTTAGATTTTTACGCGATCTGATAGTACATATGATTATTATTCATAATAGTAATACGTATAGAATATGTACAATATTATCTGGCTTGTTGTTATGATTGTTAATATGACTATTGTTATAATTATTGCAGCAAACCTGTATCAAGACACAACGTTAATCGCTTCTCAAGTGAGCCCAGAAGTTGCATGTACAAGCCATGACAAGCCAACAATGCGTTCCACCGTAAGTTTTTCATATGTATACGTACTTTCAACAGATATGCACAAGTCAGAAATGAAACAGGCACTCTATGGCACGCAGAATGATACTTGTTGACATGTCATTGCCAAGGGACGTAATACGTGTACGGGAAAATAGGAGAAACAGAGATAACTTAGATTTTTACGCGATCTGATAGTACATATGATTATTATTCATAATAGTAATACGTATAGAATATGTACAATATTATCTGGCTTGTTGTTATGATTGTTAATATGACTATTGTTATAATTATTGCAGCAAACCTGTATCAAGACACAACGTTAATCGCTTCTCAAGTGAGCCCAGAAGTTGCATGTACAAGCCATGACAAGCCAACATTGCGTTCCACCGTAAGTTTATCATATGTATACGTACTTTCAACAGATATGCACAAGTCAGAAATGAAACGTGCACTCTATGGCACGCAGAATGATACTTGTTGACATTTCTTTGCCAAGGGACGTAATACGTGTACGGGAAAATAGGACAAACAGAGATAACTTAGATTTTTACGCGATCTGATAGTACATATGATTATTATTCATAATAGTAATACGTAAAGAATATGTACAATATTATCTGGCTTGTTGTTATGATTGTTAATATGACTATTGTTATAATTATTGCAGCAAACCTGTATCAAGACACAACGTTAATCGCTTCTCAAGTGAGCCCAGAAGTTGCATGTACAATCCATGACAAGCCAACAATGCGTTCCACCGTAAGTTTTTCATATGTATACGCACTTTCAACAGATATGCACACATCAGAAATGAAACGTGCACTCTATGGCACGCAGAATGATACTTGTTGACATTTCTTTGCCAAGGGACGTAATACGTGTACGGGAAAATAGGACAAACAGAGATAACTTAGATTTTTACGCGATCTGATAGTACATATGATTATTATTCATAATAGTAATACGTAAAGAATATGTACAATATTATCTGGCTTGTTGTTATGATTGTTAATATGACTATTGTTATAATTATTGCAGCAAACCTGTATCAAGACACAACGTTAATCGCTTCTCAAGTGAGCCCAGAAGTTGCATGTACAAGCCATGACAAGCCAACAATGCGTTCCACCGTAAGTTTTTCATATGTATACGTACTTTCAACAGATATGCACAAGTCAGAAATGAAACGGGCACTCTATGGCACGCAGAATGATACTTGTTGACATTTCATTGCCAAGGGACGTAATACGTGTACGGGAAAATAGGACAAACAGAGATAACTTAGATTTTTACGCGATCTGATAGAACATATGATTATTATTCATAATAGTAATACGTAAAGAATATGTACAATATTATCTGGCTTGTTGTTATGATTGTTAATATGACTATTGTTATAATTATTGCAGCAAACCTGTATCAAGACACAACGTTAATCGCTTCTCAAGTGAGCCCAGAAGTTGCATGTACAAGCCATGACAAGCCAACAATGAGTTCCACCGTAAGTTTTTCATATGTATACGTACTTTCAACAGATATGCACAAGTCAGAAATGAAACGGGCACTCTATGGCACGCAGAATGATACTTGTTGACATTTCATTGCCAAGGGACGTAATACGTGTACGGGAAAATAGGACAAACAGAGATAACTTAGATTTTTACGCGATCTGATAGTACATATGATTATTATTCATAATAGTAATACGTATAGAATATGTACAATATTATCTGGCTTGTTGTTATGATTGTTAATATGACTATTGTTATAATTATTGCAGCAAACCTGTATCAAGACACAACGTTAATCGCTTCTCAAGTGAGCCCAGAAGTTGCATGTACAAGCCATGACAAGCCAACAATGCGTTCCACCGTAAGTTTTTCATATGTATACGTACTTTCAACAGATATGCACAAGTCAGAAATGAAACAGGCACTCTATGGCACGCAGAATGATACTTGTTGACATGTCATTGCCAAGGGACGTAATACGTGTACGGGAAAATAGGACAAACAGAGATAACTTAGATTTTTACGCGATCTGATAGTACATATGATTATTATTCATAATAGTAATACGTATAGAATATGTACAATATTATCTGGCTTGTTGTTATGATTGTTAATATGACTATTGTTATAATTATTGCAGCAAACCTGTATCAAGACACAACGTTAATCGCTTCTCAAGTGAGCCCAGAAGTTGCATGTACAAGCCATGACAAGCCAACATTGCGTTCCACCGTAAGTTTATCATATGTATACGTACTTTCAACAGATATGCACAAGTCAGAAATGAAACGTGCACTCTATGGCACGCAGAATGATACTTGTTGACATTTCTTTGCCAAGGGACGTAATACGTGTACGGGAAAATAGGACAAACAGAGATAACTTAGATTTTTACGCGATCTGATAGTACATATGATTATTATTCATAATAGTAATACGTAAAGAATATGTACAATATTATCTGGCTTGTTGTTATGATTGTTAATATGACTATTGTTATAATTATTGCAGCAAACCTGTATCAAGACACAACGTTAATCGCTTCTCAAGTGAGCCCAGAAGTTGCATGTACAATCCATGACAAGCCAACAATGCGTTCCACCGTAAGTTTTTCATATGTATACGCACTTTCAACAGATATGCACACATCAGAAATGAAACGTGCACTCTATGGCACGCAGAATGATACTTGTTGACATTTCTTTGCCAAGGGACGTAATACGTGTACGGGAAAATAGGACAAACAGAGATAACTTAGATTTTTACGCGATCTGATAGTACATATGATTATTATTCATAATAGTAATACGTAAAGAATATGTACAATATTATCTGGCTTGTTGTTATGATTGTTAATATGACTATTGTTATAATTATTGCAGCAAACCTGTATCAAGACACAACGTTAATCGCTTCTCAAGTGAGCCCAGAAGTTGCATGTACAAGCCATGACAAGCCAACAATGCGTTCCACCGTAAGTTTTTCATATGTATACGTACTTTCAACAGATATGCACAAGTCAGAAATGAAACGGGCACTCTATGGCACGCAGAATGATACTTGTTGACATTTCATTGCCAAGGGACGTAATACGTGTACGGGAAAATAGGACAAACAGAGATAACTTAGATTTTTACGCGATCTGATAGAACATATGATTATTATTCATAATAGTAATACGTAAAGAATATGTACAATATTATCTGGCTTGTTGTTATGATTGTTAATATGACTATTGTTATAATTATTGCAGCAAACCTGTATCAAGACACAACGTTAATCGCTTCTCAAGTGAGCCCAGAAGTTGCATGTACAAGCCATGACAAGCCAACAATGCGTTCCACCGTAAGTTTTTCATATGTATACGCACTTTCAACAGATATGCACACATCAGAAATGAAACGTGCACTCTATGGCACGCAGAATGATACTTGTTGACATTTCATTGCCAAGGGACGTAATACGTGTACGGGAAAATAGGACAAACAGAGATAACTTAGATTTTTACGCGATCTGATAGTACATATGATTATTATTCATTATAGTAATACGTATAGAATATGTACAATATTATCTGGCTTGTTGTTATGATTGTTAATATGACTATTGTTATAATTATTGCAGCAAACCTGTATCAAGACACAACGTTAATCGCTTCTCAAGTGAGCCCAGAAGTTGCATGTACAAGCCATGACAAGCCAACATTGCGTTCCACCGTAAGTTTATCATATGTATACGTACTTTCAACAGATATGCACAAGTCAGAAATGAAACGTGCACTCTATGGCACGCAGAATGATACTTGTTGACATTTCTTTGCCAAGGGACGTAATACGTGTACGGGAAAATAGGACAAACAGAGATAACTTAGATTTTTACGCGATCTGATAGTACATATGATTATTATTCATAATAGTAATACGTAAAGAATATGTACAATATTATCTGGCTTGTTGTTATGATTGTTAATATGACTATTGTTATAATTATTGCAGCAAACCTGTATCAAGACACAACGTTAATCGCTTCTCAAGTGAGCCCAGAAGTTGCATGTACAATCCATGACAAGCCAACAATGCGTTCCACCGTAAGTTTTTCATATGTATACGCACTTTCAACAGATATGCACACATCAGAAATGAAACGTGCACTCTATGGCACGCAGAATGATACTTGTTGACATTTCTTTGCCAAGGGACGTAATACGTGTACGGGAAAATAGGACAAACAGAGATAACTTAGATTTTTACGCGATCTGATAGTACATATGATTATTATTCATAATAGTAATACGTAAAGAATATGTACAATATTATCTGGCTTGTTGTTATGATTGTTAATATGACTATTGTTATAATTATTGCAGCAAACCTGTATCAAGACACAACGTTAATCGCTTCTCAAGTGAGCCCAGAAGTTGCATGTACAAGCCATGACAAGCCAACAATGCGTTCCACCGTAAGTTTTTCATATGTATACGTACTTTCAACAGATAAGCACAAGTCAGAAATGAAACGGGCACTCTATGGCACGCAGAATGATACTTGTTGACATTTCATTGCCAAGGGACGTAATACGTGTACGGGAAAATAGGACAAACAGAGATAACTTAGATTTTTACGCGATCTGATAGAACATATGATTATTATTCATAATAGTAATACGTAAAGAATATGTACAATATTATCTGGCTTGTTGTTATGATTGTTAATATGACTATTGTTATAATTATTGCAGCAAACCTGTATCAAGACACAACGTTAATCGCTTCTCAAGTGAGCCCAGAAGTTGCATGTACAAGCCATGACAAGCCAACAATGCGTTCCACCGTAAGTTTTTCATATGTATACGCACTTTCAACAGATATGCACACATCAGAAATGAAACGTGCACTCTATGGCACGCAGAATGATACTTGTTGACATTTCATTGCCAAGGGACGTAATACGTGTACGGGAAAATAGGACAAACAGAGATAACTTAGATTTTTACGCGATCTGATAGTACATATGATTATTATTCATTATAGTAATACGTATAGAATATGTACAATATTATCTGGCTTGTTGTTATGATTGTTAATATGACTATTGTTATAATTATTGCAGCAAACCTGTATCAAGACACAACGTTAATCGCTTCTCAAGTGAGCCCAGAAGTTGCATGTACAAGCCATGACAAGCCAACATTGCGTTCCACCGTAAGTTTATCATATGTATACGTACTTTCAACAGATATGCACAAGTCAGAAATGAAACGGGCACTCTATGGCACGCAGAATGATACTTGTTGACATTTCATTGCCAAGGGACGTAATACGTGTACGGGAAAATAGGACAAACAGAGATAACTTAGATTTTACGCGATCTGATAGTACATATGATTATTATTCATAATAGTAATACGTATAGAATATGTACAATATTATCTGGCTTGTTGTTATGATTGTTAATATGACTATTGTTATAATTATTGCAGCAAACTTGTATCAAGACACAACGTTAATCGCTTCTCAAGTGAGCCCAGAAGTTGCATGTACAAGCCATGACACGCCAACAATGCGTTCCACCGTAAGTTTTTCATATGTATACGCACTTTCAACAGATATGCACACATCAGAAATGAAACGTGCACTCTATGGCACGCATAATGATACTTGTTGACATTTCATTGCCAAGGGACGTAATACGTGTACGGGAAAATAGGACAAACAGAGATAACCTAGATTTTTACGCGATCTGATAGAACATATGATTATTATTCATAATAGTAATACGTAAAGAATATGTACAATATTATCTGGCTTGTTGTTATGATTGTTAATATGACTATTGTTATAATTATTGCAGCAAACCTGTATCAAGACACAACGTTAATCGCTTCTCAAGTGAGCCCAGAAGTTGCATGTACAAGCCATGACAAGCCAACAATGCGTTCCACCGTAAGTTTTTCATATGTATACGCACTTTCAACAGATATGCACACATCAGAAATGAAACGTGCACTCTATGGCACGCAGAATGATACTTGTTGACATTTCATTGCCAAGGGACGTAATACGTGTACGGGAAAATAGGACAAACAGAGATAACTTAGATTTTTACGCGATCTGATAGTACATATGATTATTATTCATTATAGTAATACGTATAGAATATGTACAATATTATCTGGCTTGTTGTTATGATTGTTAATATGACTATTGTTATAATTATTGCAGCAAACCTGTATCAAGACACAACGTTAATCGCTTCTCAAGTGAGCCCAGAAGTTGCATGTACAAGCCATGACAAGCCAACATTGCGTTCCACCGTAAGTTTATCATATGTATACGTACTTTCAACAGATATGCACCAGTCAGAAATGAAACGGGCACTCTATGGCACGCAGAATGATACTTGTTGACATTTCATTGCCAAGGGACGTAATACGTGTACGGGAAAATAGGACAAACAGAGATAACTTAGATTTTACGCGATCTGATAGTACATATGATTATTATTCATAATAGTAATACGTATAGAATATGTACAATATTATCTGGCTTGTTGTTATGATTGTTAATATGACTATTGTTATAATTATTGCAGCAAACTTGTATCAAGACACAACGTTAATCGCTTCTCAAGTGAGCCCAGAAGTTGCATGTACAAGCCATGACACGCCAACAATGCGTTCCACCGTAAGTTTTTCATATGTATACGCACTTTCAACAGATATGCACACATCAGAAATGAAACGTGCACTCTATGGCACGCATAATGATACTTGTTGACATTTCATTGCCAAGGGACGTAATACGTGTACGGGAAAATAGGACAAACAGAGATAACCTAGATTTTTACGCGATCTGATAGAACATATGATTATTATTCATAATAGTAATACGTAAAGAATATGTACAATATTATCTGGCTTGTTGTTATGATTGTTAATATGACTATTGTTATAATTATTGCAGCAAACCTGTATCAAGACACAACGTTAATCGCTTCTCAAGTGAGCCCAGAAGTTGCATGTACAAGCCATGACAAGCCAACAATGCGTTCCACCGTAAGTTTTTCATATGTATACGTACTTTCAACAGATATGCACAAGTCAGAAATGAAACGGGCACTCTATGGCACGCAGAATGATACTTGTTGACATTTCATTGCCAAGGGACGTAATACGTGTACGGGAAAATAGGACAAACAGAGATAACTTAGATTTTTACGCGATCTGATAGTACATATGATTATTATTCATAATAGTAATACGTATAGAATATGTACAATATTATCTGGCTTGTTGTTATGATTGTTAATATGACTATTGTTATAATTATTGCAGCAAACCTGTATCAAGACACAACGTTAATCGCTTCTCAAGTGAGCCCAGAAGTTGCATGTACAAGCCATGACAAGCCAACAATGCGTTCCACCGTAAGTTTTTCATATGTATACGTACTTTCAACAGATATGCACAAGTCAGAAATGAAACAGGCACTCTATGGCACGCAGAATGATACTTGTTGACATGTCATTGCCAAGGGACGTAATACGTGTACGGGAAAATAGGACAAACAGAGATAACTTAGATTTTTACGCGATCTGATAGTACATATGATTATTATTCATAATAGTAATACGTATAGAATATGTACAATATTATCTGGCTTGTTGTTATGATTGTTAATATGACTATTGTTATAATTATTGCAGCAAACCTGTATCAAGACACAACGTTAATCGCTTCTCAAGTGAGCCCAGAAGTTGCATGTACAAGCCATGACAAGCCAACATTGCGTTCCACCGTAAGTTTATCATATGTATACGTACTTTCAACAGATATGCACAAGTCAGAAATGAAACGTGCACTCTATGGCACGCAGAATGATACTTGTTGACATTTCTTTGCCAAGGGACGTAATACGTGTACGGGAAAATAGGACAAACAGAGATAACTTAGATTTTTACGCGATCTGATAGTACATATGATTATTATTCATAATAGTAATACGTAAAGAATATGTACAATATTATCTGGCTTGTTGTTATGATTGTTAATATGACTATTGTTATAATTATTGCAGCAAACCTGTATCAAGACACAACGTTAATCGCTTCTCAAGTGAGCCCAGAAGTTGCATGTACAAGCCATGACAAGCCAACAATGCGTTCCACCGTAAGTTTTTCATATGTATACGCACTTTCAACAGATATGCACACATCAGAAATGAAACGTGCACTCTATGGCACGCAGAATGATACTTGTTGACATTTCTTTGCCAAGGGACGTAATACGTGTACGGGAAAATAGGACAAACAGAGATAACTTAGATTTTTACGCGATCTGATAGTACATATGATTATTATTCATAATAGTAATACGTAAAGAATATGTACAATATTATCTGGCTTGTTGTTATGATTGTTAATATGACTATTGTTATAATTATTGCAGCAAACCTGTATCAAGACACAACGTTAATCGCTTCTCAAGTGAGCCCAAAAGTTGCATGTACAAGCCATGACAAGCCAACAATGCGTTCCACCGTAAGTTTTTCATATGTATACGCACTTTCAACAGATATGCACACATCAGAAATGAAACGTGCACTCTATGGCACGCATAATGATACTTGTTGACATTTCATTGCCAAGGGACGTAATACGTGTACGGGAAAATAGGACAAACAGAGATAACCTAGATTTTTACGCGATCTGATAGAACATATGATTATTATTCATAAAAGTAATACGTAAAGAATATGTACAATATTATCTGGCTTGTTGTTATGATTGTTAATATGACTATTGTTATAATTATTGCAGCAAACCTGTATCAAGACACAACGTTAATCGCTTCTCAAGTGAGCCCAGAAGTTGCATGTACAAGCCATGACAAGCCAACAATGCGTTCCACCGTAAGTTTTTCATATGTATACGTACATTTAACAGATATGCACAAGTCAGAAATGAAACGGGCACTCTATGGCACGCAGAATGATACTTGTTGACATTTCATTGCCAAGGGACGTAATACGTGTACGGGAAAATAGGACAAACAGAGATAACTTAGATTTTTACGCGATCTGATAGAACATATGATTATTATTCGTAATAGTAATACGTAAAGAATATGTACAATATTATCTGGCTTGTTGTTATGATTGTTAATATGACTATTGTTATAATTATTGCAGCAAACCTGTATCAAGACACAACGTTAATCGCTTCTCAAGTGAGCCCAGAAGTTGCATGTACAAGCCATGACAAGCCAACAATGCGTTCCACCGTAAGTTTTTCATATGTATACGTACTTTCAACAGATATGCACAAGTCAGAAATGAAACGGGCACTCTATGGCACGCAGAATGATACTTGTTGACATTTCATTGCCAAGTGACGTAATACGTGTACGGGAAAATAGGAGAAACAGAGATAGCTTATATTTTTACGCAATCTGATAGTACATATGATTATTATTCATAATAGTAATACGTATAGAATATGTACAATATTATCTGGCTTGTTGTTATGATTGTTAATATGACTATTGTTATAATTATTGCAGCAAACCTGTATCAAGACACAACGTTAATCGCTTCTCAAGTGAGCCCAGAAGTTGCATGTACAAGCCATGACAAGCCAACATTGCGTTCCACCGTAAGTTTATCATATGTATACGTACTTTCAACAGATATGCACAAGTCAGAAATGAAACGGGCACTCTATGGCACGCAGAATGATACTTGTTGACATTTCATTGCCAAGGGACGTAATACGTGTACGGCAAAATAGGACAAACAGAGATAACTTAGATTTTACGCGATCTGATAGTACATATGATTATTATTCATAATAGTAATACGTATAGAATATGTACAATATTATCTGGCTTGTTGTTATGATTGTTAATATGACTATTGTTATAATTATTGCAGCAAACTTGTATCAAGACACAACGTTAATCGCTTCTCAAGTGAGCCCAGAAGTTGCATGTACAAGCCATGACACGCCAACAATGCGTTCCACCGTAAGTTTTTCATATGTATACGCACTTTCAACAGATATGCACACATCAGAAATGAAACGTGCACTCTATGGCACGCATAATGATACTTGTTGACATTTCATTGCCAAGGGACGTAATACGTGTACGGGAAAATAGGACAAACAGAGATAACCTAGATTTTTACGCGATCTGATAGAACATATGATTATTATTCATAATAGTAATACGTAAAGAATATGTACAATATTATCTGGCTTGTTGTTATGATTGTTAATATGACTATTGTTATAATTATTGCAGCAAACCTGTATCAAGACACAACGTTAATCGCTTCTCAAGTGAGCCCAGAAGTTGCATGTACAAGCCATGACAAGCCAACAATGCGTTCCACCGTAAGTTTTTCATATGTATACGTACTTTCAACAGATATGCACAAGTCAGAAATGAAACGGGCACTCTATGGCACGCAGAATGATACTTGTTGACATTTCATTGCCAAGGGACGTAATACGTGTACGGGAAAATAGGACAAACAGAGATAACTTAGATTTTTACGCGATCTGATAGAACATATGATTATTATTCATAATAGTAATACGTAAAGAATATGTACAATATTATCTGGCTTGTTGTTATGATTGTTAATATGACTATTGTTATAATTATTGCAGCAAACCTGTATCAAGACACAACGTTAATCGCTTCTCAAGTGAGCCCAGAAGTTGCATGTACAAGCCATGACAAGCCAACAATGCGTTCCACCGTAAGTTTTTCATATGTATACGCACTTTCAACAGATATGCACACATCAGAAATGAAACGTGCACTCTATGGCACGCAGAATGATACTTGTTGACATTTCATTGCCAAGGGACGTAATACGTGTACGGGAAAATAGGACAAACAGAGATAACTTAGATTTTTACGCGATCTGATAGTACATATGATTATTATTCATTATAGTAATACGTATAGAATATGTACAATATTATCTGGCTTGTTGTTATGATTGTTAATATGACTATTGTTATAATTATTGCAGCAAACCTGTATCAAGACACAACGTTAATCGCTTCTCAAGTGAGCCCAGAAGTTGCATGTACAAGCCATGACAAGCCAACATTGCGTTCCACCGTAAGTTTATCATATGTATACGTACTTTCAACAGATATTCACAAGTCAGAAATGAAACGGGCACTCTATGGCACGCAGAATGATACTTGTTGACATTTCATTGCCAAGGGACGTAATACGTGTACGGGAAAATAGGACAAACAGAGATAACTTAGATTTTACGCGATCTGATAGTACATATGATTATTATTCATAATAGTAATACGTATAGAATATGTACAATATTATCTGGCTTGTTGTTATGATTGTTAATATGACTATTGTTATAATTATTGCAGCAAACTTGTATCAAGACACAACGTTAATCGCTTCTCAAGTGAGCCCAGAAGTTGCATGTACAAGCCATGACACGCCAACAATGCGTTCCACCGTAAGTTTTTCATATGTATACGCACTTTCAACAGATATGCACACATCAGAAATGAAACGTGCACTCTATGGCACGCATAATGATACTTGTTGACATTTCATTGCCAAGGGACGTAATACGTGTACGGGAAAATAGGACAAACAGAGATAACCTAGATTTTTACGCGATCTGATAGAACATATGATTATTATTCATAATAGTAATACGTAAAGAATATGTACAATATTATCTGGCTTGTTGTTATGATTGTTAATATGACTATTGTTATAATTATTGCAGCAAACCTGTATCAAGACACAACGTTAATCGCTTCTCAAGTGAGCCCAGAAGTTGCATGTACAAGCCATGACAAGCCAACAATGCGTTCCACCGTAAGTTTTTCATATGTATACGTACTTTCAACAGATATGCACAAGTCAGAAATGAAACGGGCACTCTATGGCACGCAGAATGATACTTGTTGACATTTCATTGCCAAGGGACGTAATACGTGTACGGGAAAATAGGACAAACAGAGATAACTTAGATTTTTACGCGATCTGATAGTACATATGATTATTATTCATAATAGTAATACGTATAGAATATGTACAATATTATCTGGCTTGTTGTTATGATTGTTAATATGACTATTGTTATAATTATTGCAGCAAACCTGTATCAAGACACAACGTTAATCGCTTCTCAAGTGAGCCCAGAAGTTGCATGTACAAGCCATGACAAGCCAACAATGCGTTCCACCGTAAGTTTTTCATATGTATACGTACTTTCAACAGATATGCACAAGTCAGAAATGAAACAGGCACTCTATGGCACGCAGAATGATACTTGTTGACATTTCATTGCCAAGGGACGTAATACGTGTACGGGAAAATAGGACAAACAGAGATAACCTAGATTTTTACGCGATCTGATAGTACATATGATTATTATTCATAATAGTAATACGTATAGAATATGTACAATATTATCTGGCTTGTTGTTATGATTGTTAATATGACTATTGTTATAATTATTGCAGCAAACCTGTATCAAGACACAACGTTAATCGCTTCTCAAGTGAGCCCAGAAGTTGCATGTACAAGCCATGACAAGCCAACATTGCGTTCCACCGTAAGTTTATCATATGTATACGTACTTTCAACAGATATGCACAAGTCAGAAATGAAACGTGCACTCTATGGCACGCAGAATGATACTTGTTGACATTTCTTTGCCAAGGGACGTAATACGTGTACGGGAAAATAGGACAAACAGAGATAACTTAGATTTTTACGCGATCTGATAGTACATATGATTATTATTCATAATAGTAATACGTAAAGAATATGTACAATATTATCTGGCTTGTTGTTATGATTGTTAATATGACTATTGTTATAATTATTGCAGCAAACCTGTATCAAGACACAACGTTAATCGCTTCTCAAGTGAGCCCAGAAGTTGCATGTACAAGCCATGACAAGCCAACAATGCGTTCCACCGTAAGTTTTTCATATGTATACGCACTTTCAACAGATATGCACACATCAGAAATGAAACGTGCACTCTATGGCACGCAGAATGATACTTGTTGACATTTCATTGCCAAGGGACGTAATACGTGTACGGGAAAATAGGACAAACAGAGATAACCTAGATTTTTACGCGATCTGATAGAACATATGATTATTATTCATAATAGTAATACGTAAAGAATATGTACAATATTATCTGGCTTGTTGTTATGATTGTTAATATGACTATTGTTATAATTATTGCAGCAAACCTGTATCAAGACACAACGTTAATCGCTTCTCAAGTGAGCCCAGAAGTTGCATGTACAAGCCATGACAAGCCAACAATGCGTTCCACCGTAAGTTTTTCATATGTATACGTACTTTCAACAGATATGCACAAGTCAGAAATGAAACGGGCACTCTATGGCACGCAGAATGATACTTGTTGACATTTCATTGCCAAGTGACGTAATACGTGTACGGGAAAATAGGAGAAACAGAGATAGCTTATATTTTTACGCAATCTGATAGTACATATGATTATTATTCATAATAGTAATACGTATAGAATATGTACAATATTATATGGCTTGTTGTTATGATTGTTAATATGACTATTGTTATAATTATTGCAGCAAACTTGTATCAAGACACAACGTTAATCGCTTCTCAAGTGAGCCCAGAAGTTGCATGTACAAGCCATGACAAGCCAACAATGCGTTCCACCGTAAGTTTTTCATATGTATACGCACTTTCAACAGATATGCACACATCAGAAATGAAACGTGCACTCTATGGCACGCAGAATGATACTTGTTGACATTTCTTTGCCAAGGGACGTAATACGTGTACGGGAAAATAGGACAAACAGAGATAACCTAGATTTTTACGCGATCTGATAGAACATATGATTATTATTCATAATAGTAATACGTAAAGAATATGTACAATATTATCTGGCTTGTTGTTATGATTGTTAATATGACTATTGTTATAATTATTGCAGCAAACCTGTATCAAGACACAACGTTAATCGCTTCTCAAGTGAGCCCAGAAGTTGCATGTACAAGCCATGACAAGCCAACAATGCGTTCCACCGTAAGTTTTTCATATGTATACGCACTTTCAACAGATATGCACACATCAGAAATGAAACGTGCACTCTATGGCACGCAGAATGATACTTGTTGACATTTCTTTGCCAAGGGACGTAATACGTGTACGGGAAAATAGGACAAACAGAGATAACTTAGATTTTTACGCGATCTGATAGTACATATGATTATTATTCATAATAGTAATACGTAAAGAATATGTACAATATTATCTGGCTTGTTGTTATGATTGTTAATATGACTATTGTTATAATTATTGCAGCAAACCTGTATCAAGACACAACGTTAATCGCTTCTCAAGTGAGCCCAGAAGTTGCATGTACAAGCCATGACAAGCCAACAATGCGTTCCACCGTAAGTTTTTCATATGTATACGCACTTTCAACAGATATGCACACATCAGAAATGAAACGTGCACTCTATGGCACGCAGAATGATACTTGTTGACATTTCATTGCCAAGGGACGTAATACGTGTACGGGAAAATAGGACAAACAGAGATAACCTAGATTTTTACGCGATCTGATAGAACATATGATTATTATTCATAATAGTAATACGTAAAGAATATGTACAATATTATCTGGCTTGTTGTTATGATTGTTAATATGACTATTGTTATAATTATTGCAGCAAACCTGTATCAAGACACAACGTTAATCGCTTCTCAAGTGAGCCCAGAAGTTGCATGTACAAGCCATGACAAGCCAACAATGCGTTCCACCGTAAGTTTTTCATATGTATACGTACATTTAACAGATATGCACAAGTCAGAAATGAAACGGGCACTCTATGGCACGCAGAATGATACTTGTTGACATTTCATTGCCAAGGGACGTAATACGTGTACGGGAAAATAGGACAAACAGAGATAACTTAGATTTTTAAGCGATCTGATAGAACATATGATTATTATTCATAATAGTAATACGTAAAGAATATGTACAATATTATCTGGCTTGTTGTTATGATTGTTAATATGACTATTGTTATAATTATTGCAGCAAACCTGTATCAAGACACAACGTTAATCGCTTCTCAAGTGAGCCCAGAAGTTGCATGTACAAGCCATGACAAGCCAACAATGCGTTCCACCGTAAGTTTTTCATATGTATACGTACTTTCAACAGATATGCACAAGTCAGAAATGAAACGGGCACTCTATGGCACGCAGAATGATACTTGTTGACATTTCATTGCCAATTGACGTAATACGTGTACGGGAAAATAGGAGAAACAGAGATAGCTTATATTTTTAGGCAATCTGATAGTACATATGATTATTATTCATAATAGTAATACGTATAGAATATGTACAATATTATCTGGCTTGTTGTTATGATTGTTAATATGACTATTGTTATAATTATTGCAGCAAACTTGTATCAAGACACAACGTTAATCGCTTCTCAAGTGAGCCCAGAAGTTGCATGTACAAGCCATGACAAGCCAACAATGCGTTCCACCGTAAGTTTTTCATATGTATACGTACTTTCAACAGATATGCACAAGTCAGAAATGAAACGGGCACTCTATGGCACGCAGAATGATACTTGTTGACATTTCATTGCCAAGGGACGTAATACGTGTACGGGAAAATAGGACAAACAGAGATAACTTAGATTTTTACGCGATCTGATAGAACATATGATTATTATTCATAATAGTAATACGTAAAGAATATGTACAATATTATCTGGCTTGTTGTTATGATTGTTAATATGACTATTGTTATAATTATTGCAGCAAACCTGTATCAAGACACAACGTTAATCGCTTCTCAAGTGAGCCCAGAAGTTGCATGTACAAGCCATGACAAGCCAACAATGCGTTCCACCGTAAGTTTTTCATATGTATACGTACTTTCAACAGATATGCACAAGTCAGAAATGAAACGGGCACTCTATGGCACGCAGAATGATACTTGTTGACATTTCATTGCCAAGTGACGTAATACGTGTACGGGAAAATAGGAGAAACAGAGATAGCTTATATTTTTACGCAATCTGATAGTACATATGATTATTATTCATAATAGTAATACGTATAGAATATGTACAATATTATCTGGCTTGTTGTTATGATTGTTAATATGACTATTGTTATAATTATTGCAGCAAACTTGTATCAAGACACAACGTTAATCGCTTCTCAAGTGAGCCCAGAAGTTGCATGTACAAGCCATGACAAGCCAACAATGCGTTCCACCGTAAGTTTTTCATATGTATACGCACTTTCAACAGATATGCACACATCAGAAATGAAACGTGCACTCTATGGCACGCAGAATGATACTTGTTGACATTTCTTTGCCAAGGGACGTAATACGTGTACGGGAAAATAGGACAAACAGAGATAACCTAGATTTTTACGCGATCTGATAGAACATATGATTATTATTCATAATAGTAATACGTAAAGAATATGTACAATATTATCTGGCTTGTTGTTATGATTGTTAATATGACTATTGTTATAATTATTGCAGCAAACCTGTATCAAGACACAACGTTAATCGCTTCTCAAGTGAGCCCAGAAGTTGCATGTACAAGCCATGACAAGCCAACAATGCGTTCCACCGTAAGTTTTTCATATGTATACGCACTTTCAACAGATATGCACACATCAGAAATGAAACGTGCACTCTATGGCACGCAGAATGATACTTGTTGACATTTCTTTGCCAAGGGACGTAATACGTGTACGGGAAAATAGGACAAACAGAGATAACTTAGATTTTTACGCGATCTGATAGTACATATGATTATTATTCATAATAGTAATACGTAAAGAATATGTACAATATTATCTGGCTTGTTGTTATGATTGTTAATATGACTATTGTTATAATTATTGCAGCAAACCTGTATCAAGACACAACGTTAATCGCTTCTCAAGTGAGCCCAGAAGTTGCATGTACAAGCCATGACAAGCCAACAATGCGTTCCACCGTAAGTTTTTCATATGTATACGCACTTTCAACAGATATGCACACATCAGAAATGAAACGTGCACTCTATGGCACGCAGAATGATACTTGTTGACATTTCATTGCCAAGGGACGTAATACGTGTACGGGAAAATAGGACAAACAGAGATAACCTAGATTTTTACGCGATCTGATAGAACATATGATTATTATTCATAATAGTAATACGTAAATAATATGTACAATATTATCTGGCTTGTTGTTATGATTGTTAATATGACTATTGTTATAATTATTGCAGCAAACCTGTATCAAGACACAACGTTAATCGCTTCTCAAGTGAGCCCAGAAGTTGCATGTACAAGCCATGACAAGCCAACAATGCGTTCCACCGTAAGTTTTTCATATGTATACGTACATTTAACAGATATGCACAAGTCAGAAATGAAACGGGCACTCTATGGCACGCAGAATGATACTTGTTGACATTTCATTGCCAAGGGACGTAATACGTGTACGGGAAAATAGGACAAACAGAGATAACTTAGATTTTTACGCGATCTGATAGAACATATGATTATTATTCATAATAGTAATACGTAAAGAATATGTACAATATTATCTGGCTTGTTGTTATGATTGTTAATATGACTATTGTTATAATTATTGCAGCAAACCTGTATCAAGACACAACGTTAATCGCTTCTCAAGTGAGCCCAGAAGTTGCATGTACAAGCCATGACAAGCCAACAATGCGTTCCACCGTAAGTTTTTCATATGTATACGTACTTTCAACAGATATGCACAAGTCAGAAATGAAACGGGCACTCTATGGCACGCACAATGATACTTGTTGACATTTCATTGCCAATTGACGTAATACGTGTACGGGAAAATAGGAGAAACAGAGATAGCTTATATTTTTACGCAATCTGATAGTACATATGATTATTATTCATAATAGTAATACGTATAGAATATGTACAATATTATCTGGCTTGTTGTTATGATTGTTAATATGACTATTGTTATAATTATTGCAGCAAACTTGTATCAAGACACAACGTTAATCGCTTCTCAAGTGAGCCCAGAAGTTGCATGTACAAGCCATGACAAGCCAACAATGCGTTCCACCGTAAGTTTTTCATATGTATACGTACTTTCAACAGATATGCACAAGTCAGAAATGAAACGGGCACTCTATGGCACGCAGAATGATACTTGTTGACATTTCATTGCCAAGGGACGTAATACGTGTACGGGAAAATAGGACAAACAGAGATAACTTAGATTTTTACGCGATCTGATAGAACATATGATTATTATTCATAATAGTAATACGTAAAGAATATGTACAATATTATCTGGCTTGTTGTTATGATTGTTAATATGACTATTGTTATAATTATTGCAGCAAACCTGTATCAAGACACAACGTTAATCGCTTCTCAAGTGAGCCCAGAAGTTGCATGTACAAGCCATGACAAGCCAACAATGCGTTCCACCGTAAGTTTTTCATATGTATACGTACTTTCAACAGATATGCACAAGTCAGAAATGAAACGGGCACTCTATGGCACGCAGAATGATACTTGTTGACATTTCATTGCCAAGTGACGTAATACGTGTACGGGAAAATAGGAGAAACAGAGATAGCTTATATTTTTACGCAATCTGATAGTACATATGATTATTATTCATAATAGTAATACGTATAGAATATGTACAATATTATCTGGCTTGTTGTTATGATTGTTAATATGACTATTGTTATAATTATTGCAGCAAACTTGTATCAAGACACAACGTTAATCGCTTCTCAAGTGAGCCCAGAAGTTGCATGTACAAGCCATGACAAGCCAACAATGCGTTCCACCGTAAGTTTTTCATATGTATACGCACTTTCAACAGATATGCACACATCAGAAATGAAACGTGCACTCTATGGCACGCAGAATGATACTTGTTGACATTTCTTTGCCAAGGGACGTAATACGTGTACGGGAAAATAGGACAAACAGAGATAACCTAGATTTTTACGCGATCTGATAGAACATATGATTATTATTCATAATAGTAATACGTAAAGAATATGTACAATATTATCTGGCTTGTTGTTATGATTGTTAATATGACTATTGTTATAATTATTGCAGCAAACCTGTATCAAGACACAACGTTAATCGCTTCTCAAGTGAGCCCAGAAGTTGCATGTACAAGCCATGACAAGCCAACAATGCGTTCCACCGTAAGTTTTTCATATGTATACGCACTTTCAACAGATATGCACACATCAGAAATGAAACGTGCACTCTATGGCACGCAGAATGATACTTGTTGACATTTCTTTGCCAAGGGACGTAATACGTGTACGGGAAAATAGGACAAACAGAGATAACTTAGATTTTTACGCGATCTGATAGTACATATGATTATTATTCATAATAGTAATACGTAAAGAATATGTACAATATTATCTGGCTTGTTGTTATGATTGTTAATATGACTATTGTTATAATTATTGCAGCAAACCTGTATCAAGACACAACGTTAATCGCTTCTCAAGTGAGCCCAGAAGTTGCATGTACAAGCCATGACAAGCCAACAATGCGTTCCACCGTAAGTTTTTCATATGTATACGCACTTTCAACAGATATGCACACATCAGAAATGAAACGTGCACTCTATGGCACGCAGAATGATACTTGTTGACATTTCATTGCCAAGGGACGTAATACGTGTACGGGAAAATAGGACAAACAGAGATAACCTAGATTTTTACGCGATCTGATAGAACATATGATTATTATTCATAATAGTAATACGTAAAGAATATGTACAATATTATCTGGCTTGTTGTTATGATTGTTAATATGACTATTGTTATAATTATTGCAGCAAACCTGTATCAAGACACAACGTTAATCGCTTCTCAAGTGAGCCCAGAAGTTGCATGTACAAGCCATGACAAGCCAACAATGCGTTCCACCGTAAGTTTTTCATATGTATACGTACATTTAACAGATATGCACAAGTCAGAAATGAAACGGGCACTCTATGGCACGCAGAATGATACTTGTTGACATTTCATTGCCAAGGGACGTAATACGTGTACGGGAAAATAGGACAAACAGAGATAACTTAGATTTTTACGCGATCTGATAGAACATATGATTATTATTCATAATAGTAATACGTAAAGAATATGTACAATATTATCTGGCTTGTTGTTATGATTGTTAATATGACTATTGTTATAATTATTGCAGCAAACCTGTATCAAGACACAACGTTAATCGCTTCTCAAGTGAGCCCAGAAGTTGCATGTACAAGCCATGACAAGCCAACAATGCGTTCCACCGTAAGTTTTTCATATGTATACGTACTTTCAACAGATATGCACAAGTCAGAAATGAAACGGGCACTCTATGGCACGCACAATGATACTTGTTGACATTTCATTGCCAATTGACGTAATACGTGTACGGGAAAATAGGAGAAACAGAGATAGCTTATATTTTTACGCAATCTGATAGTACATATGATTATTATTCATAATAGTAATACGTATAGAATATGTACAATATTATCTGGCTTGTTGTTATGATTGTTAATATGACTATTGTTATAATTATTGCAGCAAACTTGTATCAAGACACAACGTTAATCGCTTCTCAAGTGAGCCCAGAAGTTGCATGTACAAGCCATGACAAGCCAACAATGCGTTCCACCGTAAGTTTTTCATATGTATACGTACTTTCAACAGATATGCACACATCAGAAATGAAACGGGCACTCTATGGCACGCAGAATGATACTTGTTGACATTTCATTGCCAATGGACGTAATACGTGTACGGGAAAATAGGACAAACAGAGATAACTTAGATTTTTACGCGATCTGATAGAACATATGATTATTATTCATAATAGTAATACGTAAAGAATATGTACAATATTATCTGGCTTGTTGTTATGATTGTTAATATGACTATTGTTATAATTATTGCAGCAAACCTGTATCAAGACACAACGTTAATCGCTTCTCAAGTGAGCCCAGAAGTTGCATGTACAAGCCATGACAAGCCAACATTGCGTTCCACCGTAAGTTTATCATATGTATACGTACTTTCAACAGATATGCACAAGTCAGAAATGAAACGGGCACTCTATGGCACGCAGAATGATACTTGTTGACATTTCATTGCCAAGGGACGTAATACGTGTACGGGAAAATAGGACAAACAGAGATAACTTAGATTTTACGCGATCTGATAGTACATATGATTATTATTCATAATAGTAATACGTATAGAATATGTACAATATTATCTGGCTTGTTGTTATGATTGTTAATATGACTATTGTTATAATTATTGCAGCAAACTTGTATCAAGACACAACGTTAATCGCTTCTCAAGTGAGCCCAGAAGTTGCATGTACAAGCCATGACACGTCAACAATGCGTTCCACCGTAAGTTTTTCATATGTATACGCACTTTCAACAGATATGCACACATCAGAAATGAAACGTGCACTCTATGGCACGCATAATGATACTTGTTGACATTTCATTGCCAAGGGACGTAATACGTGTACGGGAAAATAGGACAAACAGAGATAACCTAGATTTTTACGCGATCTGATAGAACATATGATTATTATTCATAATAGTAATACGTAAAGAATATGTACAATATTATCTGGCTTGTTGTTATGATTGTTAATATGACTATTGTTATAATTATTGCAGCAAACCTGTATCAAGACACAACGTTAATCGCTTCTCAAGTGAGCCCAGAAGTTGCATGTACAAGCCATGACAAGCCAACAATGCGTTCCACCGTAAGTTTTTCATATGTATACGTACTTTCAACAGATATGCACAAGTCAGAAATGAAACGGGCACTCTATGGCACGCAGAATGATACTTGTTGACATTTCATTGCCAAGGGACGTAATACGTGTACGGGAAAATAGGACAAACAGAGATAACTTAGATTTTTACGCGATCTGATAGTACATATGATTATTATTCATAATAGTAATACGTATAGAATATGTACAATATTATCTGGCTTGTTGTTATGATTGTTAATATGACTATTGTTATAATTATTGCAGCAAACTTGTATCAAGACACAACGTTAATCGCTTCTCAAGTGAGCCCAGAAGTTGCATGTACAAGCCATGACAAGCCAACAATGCAATCCACCGTAAGTTTTTCATATGTATACGTACTTTCAACAGATATGCACAAGTCAGAAATGAAACGGGCACTCTATGGCACGCAGAATGATACTTGTTGACATTTCATTGCCAAGGGACGTAATACGTGTACGGGAAAATAGGACAAACAGAGATAACTTAGATTTTTACGCGATCTGATAGAACATATGATTATTATTCATAATAGTAATACGTAAAGAATATGTACAATATTATCTGGCTTGTTGTTATGATTGTTAATATGACTATTGTTATAATTATTGCAGCAAACCTGTATCAAGACACAACGTTAATCGCTTCTCAAGTGAGCCCAGAAGTTGCATGTACAAGCCATGACAAGCCAACAATGCGTTCCACCGTAAGTTTTTCATATGTATACGTACTTTCAACAGATATGCACAAGTCAGAAATGAAACGGGCACTCTATGGCACGCAGAATGATACTTGTTGACATTTCATTGCCAAGTGACGTAATAAGTGTACGGGAAAATAGGAGAAACAGAGATAGCTTATATTTTTACGCAATCTGATAGTACATATGATTATTATTCATAATAGTAATACGTATAGAATATGTACAATATTATCTGGCTTGTTGTTATGATTGTTAATATGACTATTGTTATAATTATTGCAGCAAACTTGTATCAAGACACAACGTTAATCGCTTCTCAAGTGAGCCCAGAAGTTGCATGTACAAGCCATGACAAGCCAACAATGCGTTCCACCGTAAGTTTTTCATATGTATACGCACTTTCAACAGATATGCACACATCAGAAATGAAACGTGCACTCTATGGCACGCAGAATGATACTTGTTGACATTTCTTTGCCAAGGGACGTAATACGTGTACGGGAAAATAGGACAAACAGAGATAACCTAGATTTTTACGCGATCTGATAGAACATATGATTATTATTCATAATAGTAATACGTAAAGAATATGTACAATATTATCTGGCTTGTTGTTATGATTGTTAATATGACTATTGTTATAATTATTGCAGCAAACCTGTATCAAGACACAACGTTAATCGCTTCTCAAGTGAGCCCAGAAGTTGCATGTACAAGCCATGACAAGCCAACAATGCGTTCCACCGTAAGTTTTTCATATGTATACGCACTTTCAACAGATATGCACACATCAGAAATGAAACGTGCACTCTATGGCACGCAGAATGATACTTGTTGACATTTCTTTGCCAAGGGACGTAATACGTGTACGGGAAAATAGGACAAACAGAGATAACTTAGATTTTTACGCGATCTGATAGTACATATGATTATTATTCATAATAGTAATACGTAAAGAATATGTACAATATTATCTGGCTTGTTGTTATGATTGTTAATATGACTATTGTTATAATTATTGCAGCAAACCTGTATCAAGACACAACGTTAATCGCTTCTCAAGTGAGCCCAGAAGTTGCATGTACAAGCCATGACAAGCCAACAATGCGTTCCACCGTAAGTTTTTCATATGTATACGCACTTTCAACAGATATGCACACATCAGAAATGAAACGTGCACTCTATGGCACGCAGAATGATACTTGTTGACATTTCATTGCCAAGGGACGTAATACGTGTACGGGAAAATAGGACAAACAGAGATAACCTAGATTTTTACGCGATCTGATAGAACATATGATTATTATTCATAATAGTAATACGTAAAGAATATGTACAATATTATCTGGCTTGTTGTTATGATTGTTAATATGACTATTGTTATAATTATTGCAGCAAACCTGTATCAAGACACAACGTTAATCGCTTCTCAAGTGAGCCCAGAAGTTGCATGTACAAGCCATGACAAGCCAACAATGCGTTCCACCGTAAGTTTTTCATATGTATACGTACATTTAACAGATATGCACAAGTCAGAAATGAAACGGGCACTCTATGGCACGCAGAATGATACTTGTTGACATTTCATTGCCAAGGGACGTAATACGTGTACGGGAAAATAGGACAAACAGAGATAACTTAGATTTTTACGCGATCTGATAGAACATATGATTATTATTCATAATAGTAATACGTAAAGAATATGTACAATATTATCTGGCTTGTTGTTATGATTGTTAATATGACTATTGTTATAATTATTGCAGCAAACCTGTATCAAGACACAACGTTAATCGCTTCTCAAGTGAGCCCAGAAGTTGCATGTACAAGCCATGACAAGCCAACAATGCGTTCCACCGTAAGTTTTTCATATGTATACGTACTTTCAACAGATATGCACAAGTCAGAAATGAAACGGGCACTCTATGGCACGCACAATGATACTTGTTGACATTTCATTGCCAATTGACGTAATACGTGTACGGGAAAATAGGAGAAACAGAGATAGCTTATATTTTTACGCAATCTGATAGTACATATGATTATTATTCATAATAGTAATACGTATAGAATATGTACAATATTATCTGGCTTGTTGTTATGATTGTTAATATGACTATTGTTATAATTATTGCAGCAAACTTGTATCAAGACACAACGTTAATCGCTTCTCAAGTGAGCCCAGAAGTTGCATGTACAAGCCATGACAAGCCAACAATGCGTTCCACCGTAAGTTTTTCATATGTATACGTACTTTCAACAGATATGCACACATCAGAAATGAAACGGGCACTCTATGGCACGCAGAATGATACTTGTTGACATTTCATTGCCAAGGGACGTAATACGTGTACGGGAAAATAGGACAAACAGAGATAACTTAGATTTTTACGCGATCTGATAGAACATATGATTATTATTCATAATAGTAATACGTAAGGAATATGTACAATATTATCTGGCTTGTTGTTATGATTGTTAATATGACTATTGTTATAATTATTGCAGCAAACCTGTATCAAGACACAACGTTAATCGCTTCTCAAGTGAGCCCAGAAGTTGCATGTACAAGCCATGACAAGCCAACATTGCGTTCCACCGTAAGTTTATCATATGTATACGTACTTTCAACAGATATGCACAAGTCAGAAATGAAACGGGCACTCTATGGCACGCAGAATGATACTTGTTGACATTTCATTGCCAAGGGACGTAATACGTGTACGGGAAAATAGGACAAACAGAGATAACTTAGATTTTACGCGATCTGATAGTACATATGATTATTATTCATAATAGTAATACGTATAGAATATGTACAATATTATCTGGCTTGTTGTTATGATTGTTAATATGACTATTGTTATAATTATTGCAGCAAACTTGTATCAAGACACAACGTTAATCGCTTCTCAAGTGAGCCCAGAAGTTGCATGTACAAGCCATGACACGCCAACAATGCGTTCCACCGTAAGTTTTTCATATGTATACGCACTTTCAACAGATATGCACACATCAGAAATGAAACGTGCACTCTATGGCACGCATAATGATACTTGTTGACATTTCATTGCCAAGGGACGTAATACGTGTACGGGAAAATAGGACAAACAGAGATAACCTAGATTTTTACGCGATCTGATAGAACATATGATTATTATTCATAATAGTAATACGTAAAGAATATGTACAATATTATCTGGCTTGTTGTTATGATTGTTAATATGACTATTGTTATAATTATTGCAGCAAACCTGTATCAAGACACAACGTTAATCGCTTCTCAAGTGAGCCCAGAAGTTGCATGTACAAGCCATGACAAGCCAACAATGCGTTCCACCGTAAGTTTTTCATATGTATACGTACTTTCAACAGATATGCACAAGTCAGAAATGAAACGGGCACTCTATGGCACGCAGAATGATACTTGTTGACATTTCATTGCCAAGGGACGTAATACGTGTACGGGAAAATAGGACAAACAGAGATAACTTAGATTTTTACGCGATCTGATAGTACATATGATTATTATTCATAATAGTAATACGTATAGAATATGTACAATATTATCTGGCTTGTTGTTATGATTGTTAATATGACTATTGTTATAATTATTGCAGCAAACCTGTATCAAGACACAACGTTAATCGCTTCTCAAGTGAGCCCAGAAGTTGCATGTACAAGCCATGACAAGCCAACAATGCGTTCCACCGTAAGTTTTTCATATGTATACGTACTTTCAACAGATATGCACAAGTCAGAAATGAAACGGGCACTCTATGGCACGCAGAATGATACTTGTTGACATTTCATTGCCAAGGGACGTAATACGTGTACGGGAAAATAGGACAAACAGAGATAACTTAGATTTTTACGCGATCTGATAGTACATATGATTATTATTCATAATAGTAATACGTATAGAATATGTACAATATTATCTGGCTTGTTGTTATGATTGTTAATATGACTATTGTTATAATTATTGCAGCAAACCTGTATCAAGACACAACGTTAATCGCTTCTCAAGTGAGCCCAGAAGTTGCATGTACAAGCCATGACAAGCCAACAATGCGTTCCACCGTAAGTTTTTCATATGTATACGTACTTTCAACAGATATGCACACATCAGAAATGAAACGGGCACTCTATGGCACGCAGAATGATACTTGTTGACATTTCATTGCCAAGGGACGTAATACGTGTACGGGAAAATAGGACAAACAGAGATAACTTAGATTTTTACGCGATCTGATAGAACATATGATTATTATTCATAATAGTAATACGTAAAGAATATGTACAATATTATCTGGCTTGTTGTTATGATTGTTAATATGACTATTGTTATAATTATTGCAGCAAACCTGTATCAAGACACAACGTTAATCGCTTCTCAAGTGAGCCCAGAAGTTGCATGTACAAGCCATGACAAGCCAACAATGCGTTCCACCGTAAGTTTTTCATATGTATACGTACTTTCAACAGATATGCACAAGTCAGAAATGAAACGGGCACTCTATGGCACGCAGAATGATAC
>JAWPHD010021365.1:0-28505 GCA_037043455.1 Cyrtodaria siliqua | reverse complement strand
CATTTTGCGTGCCATAGAGTGCGCAGGTGGCATTTCTGACGTGGTCATCTCTGTTGAAAGTAACGTATACAAATGAAAAACTTACGGTGAAACTCATTGTTGCGTGTCATGGCTTGTACATGCAACTTCTGGCCTCACTTGGGTAAGAGATTAACGTGTGTCTTGATAACAGGTTTGCTGCAATAATCATAACAAGTATCATAGTAACAACCATTACAACACGCCCAGATAATAATGTACATATTCTATACGTAATACCTTTATAAATAATAACCATTTGGACACTCAGATTCGCAGAAAGAGCAACGTTATCTCTATTTTTTCTATTTACACGTAAACGATTTACTAGTCCCTCTGGACATAAAATGTCAAACGGAGTATCATTTTGCGTGCCATAGAGTGCCAGTGGCATTTCTGACGTGGTCATCTCTGTTGAAAGTCACGTATACAAATGAAAAACTTACGGTGAAACTCATGTTGCCGGTCATGGCTTGTACATGCAACTTCTGGGCTCACTTGGTAAGAGATTAACGTTGTGTCTTTATACAGGTTTGCTGCAATAATCATAACAAGTATTCATAGTAACAACCATTACAACACGCCAGATAATAATGTACATATTCTATACGTAATACCTTTATAAATAATAACCATTATGGACACTCAGATCGCAGAAAAGCAGCACCGTTATCTCTATTTTTTCTATTTACCCGTAAACGAATTACGTCCCTTGGACATAAAATGTCAACGAGTATCATTTTGCGTGCCATAGAGTGCCAGTGGCATTTCTGACGTGGTCATCTCTGTTGAAAGCTACGTATACAATTGAAAAACTTACGGTGAACTCATTGTTGCCGTGTCATGGCTTGTACATGCAACTTCTGGGCTCACTTGGTAAGAGATTAACGTTGTGTCTTGATACAGGTTTGCTGCAATAATCATAACAAGTATCATAGTAACAACCATTACAACACGCCAGATAATAATGTACATATTCTATACGTAATTACCTTTATAAATAATAACCATTTGGACACTCAGATCGCAGAAAAGCGCAACGTTATCTCTATTTTTTCTATTTACCCGTAAACGAATTACGTCCCTTGGACATAAAATGTCAACGAGTATCATTTTGCGTGCCATAGAGTGCCAGTGGCATTTCTGACGTGGTCATCTCTGTTGAAAGTACGTATACAAATGAAAAACTTACGGTGAAACTCATTGTTGCCGTGTCATGGCTTGTACATGCAACTTCTGGGCTCACTTGGTAAGAGATTAACGTTGTGTCTTGATACAGGTTTGCTGCAATAATCATAACAAGTATCATAGTAACAACCATTACAACACGCCAGATAATAATGTACATATTCTCTATACGTAATACCTTTATAAATAATAACCATTTGGACACTCAGATCGCAGAAAGAGCAACGTTATCTCTATTTTTTCTATTTACCGGTAAACGAATTACGTCCCTTGGACAAAAAATGTCAACGAGTAACATGTTGCGTGCCATAGAGTGCCAGTGGCATTTCTGGCGTGGTCCATCTCTGTTGAAAGTACGAATACAAATGAAAAAACTTACGGGTGAAACTCATTGTTGCCGTGTCATGGCTTGTACATGCAACTTCTGGGCTCACTTGGTAAGAGATTAACGTTGTGTCTTGAATACAGGTTTGCTGCAATAATCACAACAAGTATCATAGTAACAACCATTACAACACGCCAGATAATAATGTACATATTCTATACGTAATACCTTTATAAATAATAACCATTTGGACACTCAGATCGCAGAAAGAGCAACGTTATCTCTATTTTTTCTATATTTACCCCGTAAACGAATTACGTCCCTTGGACATAAAAATGTCAACGAGTATCATTTTGCGTGCCATAGAGTGCCAGTGGCATTTCTGACGTGGTCATCTCTGTTGAAAGTACGTATACAAATGAAAAACTTACGGTGAAACTCATTGTTGCCGTGTCATGGCTTGTACATGCAACTTCTGGCTCACTTGGTAAGAGATTAACGTTGTGTCTTGATACAGGTTTGCTGCAATAATCATAACAAGTATCATAGTAACAACCATTACAACACGCCAGATAATAATGTACATATTCTATACGTAATACCTTTATAAATAATAACCATTTGGACACTCAGATCTCGCAGAAAGAGCAACGTTATCTCTATTTTTTTCTATTTACCCGTAAACGAATTACGTCCCTTGGACATAAAATGTCAACGAGTATCATTTTGCGTGCCATAGAGTGCCAGTGCATTTCTGACGTGGTCATCTCTGTTGAAAGTACGTATACAAATGAAAAAACTTACGGTGAAACTCATTGTTGCCGTGTCATGGCTTGTACATGCAACTTCTGGGCTCACTTGGTAAGAGATATAACGTTGTGTCTTGATACAGGTTTGCTGCAATAATCATAACAAGTATCATAGTAACAACCATTACAACACGCCAGATAATAATGTACATATTCTATACGTAATACCTTTATAAATAATAACCATTTGGACACTCAGATCGCAGAAAGAGCAACGTTATCTCTATTTTTTCTATTTACCCGTAAACGAAGTACGTCCCTTGGACTATAAAATGTCAACGAGTATCATTTTGCGTGCCATAGAGTGCCAGTGGCATTTCTCGACGTGGTCATCTCTGTTGAAAGTACGTATACAAATGAAAAACTTACGGTGAAAACTCATTGTTGCCGTGTCATGGCTTGTACATGCAACTTCTGGGGCTCACTTGGTAAGAGATTAACGTTGTGTCTTGAAACAGGTTTGCTGCAATAATCATTAACAAGTATCATAGTAATAACCATTACAACACGCCAGATAATAATGTACATATTCTATACGTAATGACCCTTTATAAATAATAACCATTTGGACACTCCAGATTGCAGAAAGGAGCAACGTTATCTCAATTTTTTTCTATTTACACGTAAACGAATTACGTCCCTTGGACATAAAATGTCAACGAGTATCATTTGCGTGCCATAGAGTGCCAGTGGCATTTCTGACGTGGTCATCTCTGTTGAAAGTACGTATACAAATGAAAAAACTTACGGTGAAACTCATTGTTGCCGTGTCATGGCTTGTACATGCAACTTCTGGGCTCACTTGGTAAGAGATTAACGTTGTGTCTTGATACAGGTTTGCTGCAATAATCATAACAAGTATCATAGTAACAACCATTACAACACGCAGATAATAATGTACATATTCTATACGTAATACCTTTATAAAATAATAACCATTTGGACACTCAGATCGCAGAAAGAGCAACGTTATCTCTATTTTTTCTATTTACCCGTAAACGAATTTACGTCCCTTGGACATAAAAATGTCAACGAGTATCATTTTGCGTGCCATAGAGTGCCAGTGGCATTTCTGACGTGGTCATCTCTGTTGAAAGCACGTATACAAATGAAAAACTTACGGTGAAACTCATTGTTGCCCGTGTCATGGCTTGTACATGCAACTTCTGGGCTCACTTGGTAAGAGATTAACGTTGTTCTTTATACAGGTTTGCTGCCAATAATCATAACAAGTATCATAGTAACAACCATTACAACACGCCAGATAATAATGTACATATTCTATACGTAATACCTTTATAAATAATAACCATTTGGACACTCAGATCACAGAAAGAGCAACGTTATCTCTATTTTTTTCTATTTACCCGTAAACGAATTACGTCCCTTGGACATAAAATGTCAACGAGTATCATTTTTGCGTGCCATAGAGTGCCAGTGGCATTTCTGACGTGGTCATCTCTGTTGAAAGTACGTATACAATTGAAAAACTTACGTGAAACTCATTGTTGCCGTGTCTTGGCTTGTACATGCAACTTCTGGGCTGACTTGGTAAGAGTTTAACGTTGTGTCTTGATACAGGTTTGCTGCAATAATCATAACAAGTATCATAGTAACAACCATTACAACACGCCAGATAATAATGTACATATTCTATACGTAATACCTTTATAAATAATAACCATTTGGACACTCAGATCGCAGAAAGAGCAACGTTATCTCTATTTTTTCTATTTACCCGTAAACGAATTACGTCCCTTGGACATAAAATGTCAACGAGTATCATTTTGCGTGCCATAGAGTGCCAGTGGCATTTCTGACGTGGTCATCTCTGTTGAAAGTACGTATACAAATGAAAAACTTACGGTGAAACTCATTGTTGCCGTGTCATGGCTTGTACATGCAACTTCTGGGCTCACTTGGTAAGAGATTAACGTTGTGTCTTGATACAGGTTTGCTGCAATAATCATAACAAGTATCATAGTAACAACCATTACAACACGCCAGATAATAATGTACATATTCTATACGTAATACCTTTATAAATAATAACCATTTGGACACTCAGATCGCAGAAAGAGCAACGTTATCTCTATTTTTTCTATTTACCCGTAAACGAATTACGTCCCTTGGACAAAAAATGTCAACGAGTATCATGTTGCGTGCCATAGAGTGCCAGTGGCATTTCTGGCGTGGTCATCTCTGTTGAAAGTACGAATACAAATGAAAAACTTACGGTGAAACTCATTGTTGCCGTGTCATGGCTTGTACATGCAACTTCTGGGCTCACTTGGTAAGAGATTAACGTTGTGTCTTGATACAGGTTTGCTGCAATAATCACAACAAGTATCATAGTAACAACCATTACAACACGCCAGATAATAATGTACATATTCTATACGTAATACCTTTATAAATAATAACCATTTGGACACTCAGATCGCAGAAAGAGCAACGTTATCTCTATTTTTTCTATTTACCCGTAAACGAAGTACGTCCCTTGGACATAAAATGTCAACGAGTATCATTTTGCGTGCCATAGAGTGCCAGTGGCATTTCTGACGTGGTCATCTCTGTTGAAAGTACGTATACAAATGAAAAACTTACGGTGAAACTCATTGTTGCCGTGTCATGGCTTGTACATGCAACTTCTGGGCTCACTTGGTAAGAGATTAACGTTGTGTCTTGATACAGGTTTGCTGCAATAATCATAACAAGTATCATAGTAACAACCATTACAACACGCCAGATAATAATGTACATATTCTATACGTAATACCTTTATAAATAATAACCATTTGGACACTCAGATCGCAGAAAGAGCAACGTTATCTCTATTTTTTCTATTTACCCGTAAACGAATTACGTCCCTTGGACATAAAATGTCAACGAGTATCATTTTGCGTGCCATAGAGTGCCAGTGGCATTTCTGACGTGGTCATCTCTGTTGAAAGTACGTATACAAATGAAAAACTTACGGTGAAACTCATTGTTGTCGTGTCATGGCTTGTACATGCAACTTCTGGGCTCACTTGGTAAGAGATTAACGTTGTGTCTTGATACAGGTTTGCTGCAATAATCATAACAAGTATCATAGTAACAACCATTACAACACGCCAGATAATAATGTACATATTCTATACGTAATACCTTTATAAATAATAACCATTTGGACACTCAGATCGCAGAAAGAGCAACGTTATCTCTATTTTTTCTATTTACCCGTAAACGAATTACGTCCCTTGGACATAAAATGTCAACGAGTATCATTTTGCGTGCCATAGAGTGCCAGTGGCATTTCTGACGTGGTCATCTCTGTTGAAAGTACGTATACAAATGAAAAACTTACGATGAAACTCATTGTTGCCGTGTCATGGCTTGTACATGCAACTTCTGGGCTCACTTGGTAAGAGATTAACGTTGTGTCTTGATACAGGTTTGCTGCAATAATCATAACAAGTATCATAGTAACAACCATTACAACACACCAGATAATAATGTACATATTCTATACGTAATACCTTTATAAATAATAACCATTTGGACACTCAGATCGCAGAAAGAGCAACGTTATCTCTATTTTTTCTATTTACCCGTAAACGAATTACGTCCCTTGACATAAAATGTCAACGAGTATCATTTTGCGTGCCATAGAGTGCCAGTGGCATTTCTGACGTGGTCATCTCTGTTGAAAGTACGTATACAAATGAAAAACTTACGGTGAAACTCATTGTTGCCGTGTCATGGCTTGTACATGCAACTTCTGGGCTCACTTGGTAAGAGATTAACGTTGTGTCTTGATACAGGTTTGCTGCAATAATCATAACAAGTATCATAGTAACAACCATTACAACACGCCAGATAATAATGTACATATTCTATACGTAATACCTTTATAAATAATAACCATTTGGACACTCAGATCGCAGAAAGAGCAACGTTATCTCTATTTTTTCTATTTACCCGTAAACGAATTACGTCCCTTGGACATAAAATGTCAACGAGTATCATTTTGCGTGCCATAGAGTGCCAGTGGCATTTCTGACGTGGTCATCTCTGTTGAAAGTACGTATACAAATGAAAAACTTACGGTGAAACTCATTGTTGCCGTGTCATGGCTTGTACATGCAACTTCTGGGCTCACTTGGTAAGAGATTAACGTTGTGTCTTGATACAGGTTTGCTGCAATAATCATAACAAGTATCATAGTAACAACCATTACAACACGCCAGATAATAATGTACATATTCTATACGTAATACCTTTATAAATAATAACCATTTGGACACTCAGATCGCAGAAAGAGCAACGTTATCTCTATTTTTTCTATTTACCCGTAAACGAATTACGTCCCTTGGACATAAAATGTCAACGAGTATCATTTTGCGTGCCATAGAGTGCCAGTGGCATTTCTGACGTGGTCATCTCTGTTGAAAGTACGTATACAAATGAAAAACTTACGGTGAAACTCATTGTTGCCGTGTCATGGCTTGTACATGCAACTTCTGCGCTCACTTGGTAAGAGATTAACGTTGTGTCTTGATACAGGTTTACTGTAATAATCATAACAAGTATCATAGTAACAACCATTACAACACGCCAGATAATAATGTACATATTCTATACGTAATACCTTTATAAATAATAACCATTTGGACACTCAGATCGCAGAAAGAGCAACGTTATCTCTATTTTTTTCTATTTACCCGTAAACGAAGTACGTCCCTTGGACATAAAATGTCAACGAGTATCATTTTGCGTGCCATAGAGTGCCAGTGGCATTTCTGACGTGGTCATCTCTGTTGAAAGTACGTATACAAATGAAAAACTTACGGTGAAACTCATTCTTGCCGTGTCATGGCTTGTACATGCAACTTCTGGCTCACTTGGTAAGAGATTAACGTTGTGTCTTGATACAGGTTTGCTGCAATAATCATAACAAGTATCATAGTAACAACCATTACAACACGCCAGATAATAATGTACATATTCTATACGTAATACCTTTATAAATAATAACCATTTGGACACTCAGATCGCAGAAAGAGCAACGTTATCTCTATTTTTTCTATTTACCCGTAAACGAATTACGTCCCTTGGACATTAAATGTCAACGAGTATCATTTTGCGTGCCATAGAGTGCCAGTGGCATTTCTGACGTGGTCATCTCTGTTGAAAGTACGTATACAAATGAAAAACTTACGATGAAACTCATTGTTGCCGTGTCATGGCTTGTACATGCAACTTCTGGGCTCACTTGGTAAGAGATTAACGTTGTGTCTTGATACAGGTTTGCTACAATAATCATAACAAGTATCATAGTAACAACCATTACAACACGCCAGATAATAATGTACATATTCTATACGTAATACCTTTATAAATAATAACCATTTGGACACTCAGATCGCAGAAAGAGCAACGTTATCTCTATTTTTTCTATTTACCCGTAAACGAATTACGTCCCTTGGACATAAAATGTCAACGATTATCATTTTGCGTGCCATAGAGTGCCAGTGGCATTTCTGACGTGGTCATCTCTGTTCAAAGTACGTATACAAATGAAAAACTTACGGTGAAACTCATTGTTGCCGTGTCATGGCTTGTACATGCAACTTCTGGGCTCACTTGGTAAGAGATTAACGTTGTGTCTTGATACAGGTTTGCTGCAATAATCATAACAAGTATCATAGTAACAACCATTACAACACGCCAGATAATAATGTACATATTCTATACGTAATACCTTTATAAATAATAACCATTTGGACACTCAGATCGCAGAAAGAGCAACGTTATCTCTATTTTTTCTATTTACCCGTAAACGAATTTCGTCCCTTGGACATAAAATGTCAACGAGTATCATTGTGCGTGCCATAGAGTGCCAGTGGCATTTCTGACGTGGTCATCTCTGTTGAAAGTACGTATACGAATGAAAAACTTACGGTGAAACTCATTGTTGCCGTGTCATGGCTTGTACATGCAACTTCTGGGCACACTTGGTAAGAGATTAACGTTGTGTCTTGATACAGGTTTTCTGCAATAATCATAACAAGTATCATAGTAACAACCATTACAACACGCCAGATAATAATGTACATATTCTATACGTAATACCTTTATAAATAATAACCATTTGGACACTCAGATCGCAGAAAAAGCAACGTTATCTCTATTTTTTCTATTTACCCGTAAACGAATTACGTCCCTTGGACATAAAATGTCAACGAGTATCATTTTGCGTGCCATAGAGTGCCAGTGGCATTTCTGACGTGGTCATTTCTGTTGAAAGTACGTATACAAATGAAAAACTTACGGTGAAACTCATTGTTTCCGTGTCATGGCTTGTACATGCAACTTCTGGGCTCACTTGGTAAGAGATTAACGTTGTGTCTTGATACAGGTTTGCTGCAATAATCATAACAAGTATCATAGTAACAACCATTACAACACGCCAGATAATAATGTACATATTCTATACGTAATACCTTTATAAATAATAACCATTTGGACACTCAGATCGCAGAAAGAGCAACGTTATCTCTATTTTTTCTATTTACCCGTAAACGAATTACGTCCCTTGGACATAAAATGTCAACGAGTATCATTTTGCGTGCCATAGAGTGCCAGTGGCATTTCTGACGTGGTCATCTCTGTTGAAAGTACGTATACAAATGAAAAACTTACGGTGAAACTCATTGTTGCCGTGTCATGGCTTGTACATGCAACTTCTGGGCTCACTTGGTAAGAGATTAACGTTGTGTCTTGATACAGGTTTGCTGCAATAATCATAACAAGTATCATAGTAACAACCATTACAACACGCCAGATAATAATGTACATATTCTATACGTAATACCTTTATAAATAATAACCATTTGGACACTCAGATCGCAGAAAGAGCAACGTTATCTCTATTTTTTCTATTTACCCGTAAACGAATTACGTCGCTTGGACATAAAATGTCAACGAGTTTCATTTTGCTTGCCATAGAGTGCCAGTGGCATTTCTGACGTGGTCATCTCTGTTGAAAGTACGTATACAAATGAAAAACTTACGGTGAAACTCATTGTTGCCGTGTCATGGCTTGTACATGCAACTTCTGGGCTCACTTGGTAAGAGATTAACGTTGTGTCTTGATACCGGTTTGCTGCAATAATCATAACAAGTATCATAGTAACAACCATTACAACACGCCAGATAATAATGTACATATTCTATACGTAATACCTTTATAAATAATAACCATTTGGACACTCAGATCGCAGAAAGAGCAACGTTATCTCTATTTTTTCTATTTACCCGTAAACGAATTACGTCCCTTGGACATAAAATGTCAACGAGTATCATTTTGCGTGCCATAGAGTGCCAGTGGCATTTCTGACGTGGTCATCTCTGTTGAAAGTACGTATACAAATGAAAAACTTACGGTGAAACTCATTGTTGCCGTGTCATTGCTTTTACATGCAACTTCTGGGCTCACTTGGTAAGAGATTAACGTTGTGTCTTGATACAGGTTTGCTGCAATAATCATAACAAGTATCATAGTAACAACCATTACAACACGCCAGATAATAATGTACATATTCTATACGTAATACCTTTATAAATAATAACCATTTGGACACTCAGATCGCAGAAAGAGCGACGTTATCTCTATGTTTTCTATTTACCCGAAACGAATTACGTCCCTTGGACATAAAATGTCAACGAGTATCATTTTGCGTGCCATAGAGTGCCAGTGGCATTTCTGACGTGGTCATCTCTGTTGAAAGTACGTATACAAATGAAAAACTTACGGTGAAACTCATTGTTGCCGTGTCATGGCTTGTACATGCAACTTCTGGGCTCACTTGGTAAGAGATTAACGTTGTGTCTTGATACAGGTTTGCTGCAATAATCATAACAAGTATCATAGTAACAACCATTACAACACGCCAGATAATAATGTACATATTCTATACGTAATACCTTTATAAATAATAACCATTTGGACACTCAGATCGCAGAAAGAGCAACATTATCTCTATTTTTTCTATTTACCCGTAAACGAATTACGTCCCTTGGACATAAAATGTCAACGAGTATCATTTTGCGTGCCATAGAGTGCCAGTGGCATTTCTGACGTGGTCATCTCTGTTGAAAGTACGTATACAAATGTAAAACTTACGGTGAAACTCATTGTTGCCGTGTCATGGCTTGTACATGCAACTTCTGGGCTCACTTGGTAAGAGATTAACGTTGTGTCTTGATACAGGTTTGCTGCAATAATCATAACAAGTATCATAGTAACAACCATTACAACACGCCAGATAATAATGTACATATTCTATACGTAATACCTTTATAAATAATAACCATTTGGACACTCAGATCGCAGAAAGAGCAACGTTATCTCTATTTTTTCTATTTACCCGTAAACGAATTACGTCCCTTGGACATAAAATGTCAACGAGTATCATTTTGCGTGCCATAGAGTGCCAGTGGCATTTCTGACGTGGTCATCTCTGTTGAAAGTACGTATACAAATGAAAAACTTACGGTGAAACTCATTGTTGCCGTGTCATGGCTTGTACATGCAACTTCTGGGTTCACTTGGTAAGAGATTAACGTTGTGTCTTGATACAGGTTTGCTGCAATAATCATAACAAGTATCAGTAACAACCATTACAACACGCCAGATAATAATGTACATATTCTATACGTAATACCTTTATAAATAATAACCATTTGGATACTCAGATCGCAGAAAGAGCAACGTTATCTCTTTTTTTTCTATTTACCCGTAAACGAATTACGTCCCTTGGACATAAAATGTCAACGAGTATCATTTTGCGTGCCATAGAGTGCCAGTGGCATTTCTGACGTGGTCATCTCTGTTGAAAGTACGTATACAAATGAAAAACTTACGGTGAAACTCATTGTTGCCGTGTCATGGCTTGAACATGCAACTTCTGGGCTCACTTGGTAAGAGATTAACGTTGTGTCTTGATACAGGTTTGCTGCAATAATCATAACAAGTATCATAGTAACAACCATTACAACACGCCAGATAATAATGTACATATTCTATACGTAATACCTTTATAAATAATAACCATTTGGACACTCAGATCGCAGAAAGAGCAACGTTATCTCTATTTTTTCTATTTACCCGTAAACGAATTACGTCCCTTGGACATAACATGTCAACGAGTATCCTTTTGCGTGCCATAGAGTGCCAGTGGCATTTCTGACGTGGTCATCTCTGTTGAAAGTACGTATACAAATGAAAAACTTACGGTGAAACTCATTGTTGCCGTGTCATGGCTTGTACATGCAACTTCTGGGCTCACTTGGTAAGAGATTAACGTTGTGTCTTGATACAGGTTTGCTGCAATAATCATAACAAGTATCATAGTAACAACCATTACAACACGCCAGATAATAATGTACATATTCTATACGTAATACCTTTATAAATAATAACCATTTGGACACTCAGATCGCAGAAAGAGCAACGTTATCTCTATTTTTTCTATTTACCCGTAAACGAATTACGTCCCTTGGACATAAAATGTCAACGAGTATCATTTTGCGTGCCATAGAGTGCCAGTGGCATTTCTGACGTGGTCATCTCTGTTGAAAGTACGTATACAAATGAAAAACTTACGGTGAAACTCATTGTTGCCGTGTCATGGCTTGTACATGCAACTTCTGTGCTCACTTGGTAAGAGATTAACGTTGTGTCTTGATACAGGTTTGCTGCAATAATCATAACAAGTATCATAGTAACAACCATTACAACACGCCAGATAATAATGTACATATTCTATACGTAATACCTTTATAAATAATAACCATTTGGACACTCAGATCGCAGAAAGAGCAACGTTATCTCTATTTTTTCTATTTACCCGTAAACGAATTACGTCCCTTGGACATAAAATGTCAACGAGTATCATTTTGCGTGCCATAGAGTGCCAGTGGCATTTCTGACGTGGTCATCTCTGTTAAAAGTACGTATACAAATGAAAAACTTACGGTGAAACTCATTGTTGCCGTGTCATGGCTTGTACATGCAACTTCTGGGCTCACTTGGTAAGAGATTAACGTTGTGTCTTGATACAGGTTTGCTGCAATAATCATAACAAGTATCATAGTAACAACCATTACAACACGCCAGATAATAATGTACATATTCTATACGTAATACCTTTATAAATAATAACAATTTGGACACTCAGATCGCAGAAAGAGCAACGTTATCTCTATTTTTTCTATTTACCCGTAAACGAAGTACGTCCCTTGGACATAAAATGTCAACGAGTATCATTTTGCGTGCCATAGAGTGCCAGTGGCATTTCTGACGTGGTCATCTCTGTTGAAAGTACGTATACAAATGAAAAACTTACGGTGAAACTCATTGTTGCCGTGTCATGGCTTGTACATGCAACTTCTGGGCTCACTTGGTAAGAGATTAACGTTGTGTCTTGATACAGGTTTGCTGCAATAATCATAACAAGTATCATAGTAACAACCATTACAGCACGCCAGATAATAATGTACATATTCTATACGTAATACCTTTATAAATAATAACCATTTGGACACTCAGATCGCAGAAAGAGCAACGTTATCTCTATTTTTTCTATTTACCCGTAAACGAATTACGTCCCTTGGACATAAAATGTCAACGAGTATCATTTTGCGTGCCATAGAGTGCCAGTGGCATTTCTGACGTGGTCATCTCTGTTGAAAGTACGTATACAAATGAAAAACTTACGGTGAAACTCATTGTTGCCGTGTCATGGCTTGTACATGCAACTTCTGGGCTCACTTGGTAAGAGATTAACGTTGTGTCTTGATACAGGTTTGCTGCAATAATCATAACAAGTATCATAGTAACAACCATTACAACACGCCAGATAATAATGTACATATTCTATACGTAATACCTTTATAAATAATAACCATTTGGACACTCAGATCGCAGAAAGAGCAACGTTATCTCTATTTTTTCTATTTACCCGTAAACGAATTACGTCCCTTGGACATAAAATGTCAACGAGTATCATTTTGCGTGCCATAGAGTGCCAGTGGCATTTCTGACGTGGTCATCTCTGTTGAAAGTACGTATACAAATGAAAAACTTACGGTGAAACTCATTGTTGCCGTGTCATGGCTTGTACATGCAACTTCTGGGCTCACTTGGTAAGAGATTAACGTTGTGTCTTGATACAGGTTTGCTGCAATAATCATAACAAGTATCATAGTAACAACCATTACAACACGCCAGATAATAATGTACATATTCTATACGTAATACCTTTATAAATAATAACCATTTGGACACTCAGATCGCAGAAAGAGCAACGTTATCTCTATTTTTTCTATTTACCCGTAAACGAATTACGTCCCTTGGACATAAAATGTCAACGAGTATCATTTTGCGTGCCATAGAGTGCCAGTGGCATTTCTGACGTGGTCATCTCTGTTGAAAGTACGTATACAAATAAAAAACTTACGGTGAAACTCATTGTTGCCGTGTCATGGCTTGTACATGCAACTTCTGGGCTCACTTGGTAAGAGATTAACGTTGTGTCTTGATACAGGTTTGCTGCAATAATCATAACAAGTATAATAGTAACAACCATTACAACACGCCAGATAATAATGTACATATTCTATACGTAATACCTTTATAAATAATAACCATTTGGACACTCAGATCGCAGAAAGAGCAACGTTATCTCTATTTTTTCTATTTACCCGTAAACGAAGTACGTCCCTTGGACATAAAATGTCAACGAGTATCATTTTGCGTGCCATAGAGTGCCAGTGGCATTTCTGACGTGGTCACCTCTGTTGAAAGTACGTATACAAATGAAAAACTTACGGTGAAACTCATTGTTGCCGTGTCATGGCTTGTACATGCAACTTCTGGGCTCACTTGGTAAGATATTAACGTTGTGTCTTGATACAGGTTTGCTGCAATAATCATAACAAGTATCATAGTAACAACCATTACAACACGCCAGATAATAATGTACATATTCTATACGTTATACCTTTATAAATAATAACCATTTGGACACTCAGATCGCAGAAAGAGCAACGTTATCTCTATTTTTTCTATTTACCCGTAAACGAATTACGTCCCTTGGACATAAAATGTCAACGAGTATCATTTTGCGTGCCATAGAGTGCAAGTGGCATTTCTGACGTGGTCATCTCTGTTGAAAGTACGTATACAAATGAAAAACTTACGGTGAAACTCATTGTTGCCGTGTCATGGCTTGTACATGCAACTTCTGGGCTCACTTGGTAAGAGATTAACGTTGTGTCTTGATACAGGTTTGCTGCAATAATCATAACAAGTATCATAGTAACAACCATTACAACACGCCAGATAATAATGTACATATTCTATACGTAATACCTTTATAAATAATAACCATTTGGACACTCAGATCGCAGAAAGAGCAACGTTATCTCTATTTTTTCTATTTACCCGTAAACGAATTACGTCCCTTGGACATAAAATGTCAACGAGTATCATTTTGCGTACAATAGAGTGCCAGTGGCATTTCTGACGTGGTCATCTCTGTTGAAAGTACGTATACAAATGAAAAACTTACGGTGAAACTCATTGTTGACGTGTCATGGCTTGTACATGCAACTTCAGGGCTCACTTGGTAAGAGATTAACGTTGTGTCTTGATACAGGTTTGCTGCAATAATCATAACAAGTATCATAGTAACAACCATTACAACACGCCAGATAATAATGTACATATTCTATACGTAATACCTTTATAAATAATAACCATTTGGACACTCAGATCGCAGAAAGAGCAACGTTATCTCTATTTTTTCTATTTACCCGTAAACGAATTACGTCCCTTGGACATAAAATGTCAACGAGTATCATTTTGCGTGCCATAGAGTGCCAGTGGCATTTCTGACGTGGTCATCTCTGTTGAAAGTTCGTATACAAATGAAAAACTTACGGTGAAACTCATTGTTGCCGTGTCATGGCTTGTACATGCAACTTCTGGGCTCACTTGGTAAGAGATTAACGTTGTGTCTTGATACAGGTTTGCTGCAATAATCATAACAAGTATCATAGTAACAACCATTACAACACGCCAGATAATAATGTACATATTCTATACGTAATACCTTTATAAATAATAACCATTTGGACACTCAGATCGCAGAAAGAGCAACGTTATCTCTATTTTTTCTATTTACCCGTAAACGAATTACGTCCCTTGGACATAAAATTACAACGAGTATCATTTTGCGTGCCATAGAGTGCCAGTGGCATTTCTGACGTGGTCATCTCTGTTGAAAGTACGTATACAAATGAAAAACTTACGGTGAAACTCATTGTTGCCGTGTCATGGCTTGTACATGCAACTTCTGGGCTCACTTGGTAAGAGATTAACGTTGTGTCTTGATACAGGTTTGCTGCAATAATCATAACAAGTATCATAGTAACAACCATTACAACGCGCCAGATAATAATGTACATATTCTATACGTAATACCTTTATAAATAATAACCATTTGGACACTCAGATCGCAGAAAGAGCAACGTTATCTCTATTTTTTCTATTTACCCGTAAACGAATTACGTCCCTTGGACATACAATGTCAACGAGTATCATTTTGCGTGCCATAGAGTGCCAGTGGCATTTCTGACGTGGTCATCTTTGTTGAAAGTACGTATACAAATGAAAAACTTACGGTGAAACTCATTGTTGCCGTGTCATGGCTTGTTCATGCAACTTCTGGGCTCACTTGGTAAGAGATTAACGTTGTGTCTTGATACAGGTTTGCTGCAATAATCATAACAAGTATCATAGTAACAACCATTACAACACGCCAGATGATAATGTACATATTCTATACTTAATACCTTCATAAATAATAACCATTTGGACACTCAGATCGCAGAAAGAGCAACGTTATCTCTATTTTTTCTATTTACCCGTAAACGAAGTACGTTCCTTGGACATAAAATGTCAACGAGTATCATTTTGCGTGCCATAGAGTGCCAGTGGCATTTCTGACGTGGTCATCTCTGTTGAAAGTACGAATACAAATGAAAAACTCACGGTGAAACTCATTGTTGCCGTGTCATGGCTTGTACATGCAACTTCTGGGCTCACTTGGTAAGAGATTAACGTTGTGTCTTGATACAGGTTTGCTGCAATAATCATAACAAGTATCATAGTAACAACCATTACAACACGCCAGATAATAATGTACATATTCTATACGTAATACCTTTATAAATAATAACCATTTGGACACTCAGATCGCAGAAAGAGCAACGTTATCTCTATTTTTTCTATTTACCCGTAAACGAATTACGTCCCTTGGACATAAAATGTCAACGAGTATCATTTTGCGTGCCATAGAGTGCCAGTGGCATTTCTGACGTGGTCATCTCTGTTGAAAGTTCGTATACAAATGAAAAACTTACGGTGAAACTCATTGTTGCCGTGTCATGGCTTGTACATGCAACTTCTGGGCTCACTTGGTAAGAGATTAACGTTGTGTCTTGATACAGGTTTGCTGCAATAATCATAACAAGTATCATAGTAACAACCATTACAACACGCCAGATAATAGTGTACATATTCTATACTTAATACCTTTATAAATAATAACCATTTGGACACTCAGATCGCAGAAAGAGCAACGTTATCTCTATTTTTTCTATTTACCCGTAAACGCATTACGTCCCTTGGACATAAAATGTCAACGAGTATCATTTTGCGTGCCATAGAGTGCCAGTGGCATTTCTGACGTGGTCATCTCTGTTGAAAGTACGTATACAAATGAAAAACTTACGGTGAAACTCATTGTTGCCGTGTCATGGCTTGTACATGCAACTTCTGGGCTCACTTGGTAAGAGATTAACGTTGTGTCTTGATACAGGTTTGCTGCAATAATCATAACAAGTATCATAGTAACAACCATTACAACACGCCAGATAATAATGTACATATTCTATACGTAATACCTTTATAAATAATAACCATTTGGACACTCAGATCGCAGAAAGAGCAACGTTATCTCTATTTTTTCTATTTACCCGTAAACGCATTACGTCCCTTGGACATAAAATGTCAACGAGTATCATTTTGCGTGCCATAGAGTGCCAGTGGCATTTCTGACGTGGTCATCTCAGTTGAAAGTACGTATACAAATGAAAAACTTACGGTGAAACTCATTGTTGCCGTGTCATGGCTTGTACATGCAACTTCTGGGCTCACTTGGTAAGAGATTAACGTTGTGTCTTGATACAGGTTTGCTGCAATAATCATAACAAGTATCATAGTAACAACCATTACAACACGCCAGATAATAATGTACATATTCTATACGTAATACCTTTATAAATAATAACCATTTGGACACTCAGATCGCAGAAAGAGCAACGTTATATCTATTTTTTCTATTTACCCGTAAACGAATTACGTCCCTTGGACATAAAATGTCAACGAGTATCATTTTGCGTGCCATAGAGTGCCAGTGGCATTTCTGACGTGGTCATCTCTGTTGAAAGTACGTATACAAATGAAAAACTTACGGTGAAACTCATTGTTGCCGTGTCATGGCTTGTACATGCAACTTCTGGGCTCACTAGGTAAGAGATTAACGTTGTGTCTTGATACAGGTTTGCTGCAATAATCATAACAAGTATCATAGTAACAACCATTACAACACGCCAGATAATAATGTACATATTCTATACGTAATACCTTTATACATAATAACCATTTGGACACTCAGATCACAGAAAGAGCAACGTTATCTCTATTTTTTCTATTTACCTGTAAACGAATTACGTCCCTTGGACATAAAATGTCAACGAGTATCATTTTGCGTGCCATAAAGTGCCAGTGGCATTTCTGACGTGGTCATTTCTGTTGAAAGTACGTATACAAATGAAAAACTTACGGTGAAACTCATTGTTGCCGTGTCATGGCTTGTACATGCAACTTCTGGGCTCACTTGGTAAGAGATTAACGTTGTGTCTTGATACAGGTTTGCTGCAATAATCATAACAAGTATCATAGTAACAACCATTACAACACGCCAGATAATAATGTACATATACTATACGTAATACCTTTATAAATAATAACCATTTGGACACTCAGATCGCAGAAAGAGCAACGTTATCTCTATTTTTTCTATTTACCCGTAAACGAAGTACGTCCCTTGGACATAAAATGTCAACGAGTATCATTTTGCGTGCCATAGAGTGCCAGTGGCATTTCTGACGTGGTCATCTCTGTTGAAAGTACGTATACAAATGAAAAACTTACGGTGAAACTCATTGTTGCCGTGTCATGGCTTGTACATGCAACTTCTGGGCTCACTTGGTAAGAGATTAACGTTGTGTCTTGATACAGGTTTGCTGCAATAATCATAACAAGTATCATAGTAACAACCATTACAACACGCCAGATAATAATGTACATATTCTATACGTAATACCTTTATAAACAATAACCATTTGGACACTCAGATCGCAGAAAGAGCAACGTTATCTCTATTTTTTATATTTACCCGTAAACGAATTACGTCCCTTGGACATAAAATGTCAACGAGTATCATTTTGCGTGCCATAGAGTGTCAGTGGCATTTCTGACGTGGTCATCTCTGTTGAAAGTACGTATACAAATGAAAAACTTACGGTGAAACTCATTGTTGCCGTGTCATGGCTTGTACATGCAACTTCTGGGCTCACTTGGTAAGAGATTAACGTTGTGTCTTGATACAGGTTTGCTGCAATAATCATAACAAGTATCATAGTAACAACCATTACAACACGCCAGATAATAATGTACATATTCTATACGTAATACCTTTATAAATAATAACCATTTGGACACTCAGATCGCAGAAAGAGCAACGTTATCTCTATTTTTTCTATTTACACGTAAACGAAGTAAAGTACGTCCCTTGGACATAAAATGTCAACGAGTATCATTTTGCGTGCCATAGAGTGCCAGTGGTATTTCTGACGTGGTCATCTCTGTTGAAAGTACGTATACAAATGAAAAACTTACGGTGAAACTCATTGTTGCCGTGTCATGGCTTGTACATGCAACTTCTGGGCTCACTTGGTAAGAGATTAACGTTGTGTCTTGATACAGGTTTGCTGCAATAATCATAACAAGTATCATAGTAACAACCATTACAACACGCCAGATAATAATGTACATATTCTATACGTAATACCTTTATAAATAATAACCATTTGGACACTCAGATCGCAGAAAGAGCAACGTTATCTCTATTTTTTCTATTTACCCGTAAACGAATTACGTCCCTTGGACATAAAATGTCAACGAGTATCATTTTGCGTGCCATAGAGTGCCAGTGGCATTTCTGACGTGGTCATCTCTGTTGAAAGTACGTATACAAATGAAAAACTTACGGTGAAACTCATTGTTGCCGTGTCATGGCTTGTACATGCAACTTCTGGGCTCACTTGGTAAGAGATTAACGTTGTGTCTTGATACAGGTTTGCTGCAATAATCATACCAAGTATCATAGTAACAACCATTACAACACGCCAGATAATAATGTACATATTCTATACGTAATACCTTTATAAATAATAACCATTTGGACACTCAGATCGCAGAAAGAGCAACGTTATCTCTATTTTTTCTATTTACCCGTAAACGAATTACGTCCCTTGGACATAAAATGTCAACGAGTATCATTTTGCATGCCATAGAGTGTCAGTGGCATTTCTGACGTGGTCATCTCTGTTGAAAGTACGTATACAAATGAAAAACTTACGGTGAAACTCATTGTTGCCGTGTCATGGCTTGTACATGCAACTTCTGGGCTCATTTGGTAAGAGATTAACGTTGTGTCTTGATACAGGTTTGCTGCAATAATCATAACAAGTATCATAGTAACAACCATTACAACACGCCAGATAATAATGTACATATTCTATACGTAATACCTTTATAAATAATAACCATTTGGACACTCAGATCGCAGAAAGAGCAACGTTATCTCTATTTTTTCTATTTACCCGTAAACGTATAACGTCCCTTGGACATAAAATGTCAACGAGTATCATTTTGCGTGCCATAGAGTGCCAGTGGCATTTCTGACGTGGTCATCTCTGTTGAAAGTACGTATACAAATGAAAAACTTACGGTGAAACTCATTGTTGCCGTGTCATGGCTTGTACATGCAACTTCTGGGCTCACTTGGTAAGAGATTAACGTTGTGTCTTGATACAGGTTTGCTGCAATAATCATAACAAGTATCATAGTAACAACCATTACAACACGCCAGATAATAATGTACATATTCTATACGTAATACCTTTATAAATAATAACCATTTGGACACTCAGATCGCAGAAAGAGCAACGTTATCTCTATTTTTTCTATTTACCCGTAAACGCATTACGTCCCTTGGACATAAAATGTCAACGAGTATTATTTTGCGTGCCATAGAGTGCCAGTGGCATTTCTGACGTGGTCATCTCTGTTGAAAGTACGTATACAAATGAAAAACTTACGGTGAAACTCATTGTTGCCGTGTCATGGCTTGTACATGCAACTTCTGGGCTCACTTGGTAAGAGATTAACGTTGTGTCTTGATACAGGTTTGCTGCAATAATCATAACAAGTATCATAGTAACAACCATTACAACACGCCAGATAATAATGTACATATTCTATACGTAATACCTTTATAAATAATAACCATTTGGACACTCAGATCGCAGAAAGAGCAACGTTATCTCTATTTTTTCTATTTACCCGTAAACGCATTACGTCCCTTGGACATAAAATGTCAACGAGTATCATTTTGCGTGCCATAGAGTGCCAGTGGCATTTCTGACGTGGTCATCTCTGTTGAAAGTACGTATACAAATGAAAAACTTACGGTGAAACTCATTGTTGCCGTGTCATGGCTTGTACATGCAACTTCTGGGCTCACTTGGTAAGAGATTAACGTTGTGTCTTGATACAGGTTTGCTGCAATAATCATAACAAATATCATAGTAACAACCATTACAACACGCCAGATAATAATGTACATATTCTATACGTAATACCTTTATAAATAATAGCCATTTGGACACTCAGATCGCAGAAAGAGCAACGTTATATCTATTTTTTCTATTTACCCGTAAACGAATTACGTCCCTTGGACATAAAATGTCAACGAGTATCATTTTGCGTGCCATAGAGTGCCAGTGGCATTTCTGACGTGGTCATCTCTGTTGAAAGTACGTATACAAATGAAAAACTTACGGTGAAACTCATTGTTGCCGTGTCATGGCTTGTACATGCAACTTCTGGGCTCACTAGGTAAGAGATTAACGTTGTGTCTTGATACAGGTTTGCTGCAATAATCATAACAAGTATCATAGTAACAACCATTACAACACGCCAGATAATAATGTACATATTCTATACGTAATACCTTTATAAATAATAACCATTTGGACACTCAGATCGCAGAAAGAGCAACGTTATCTCTATTTTTTCTATTTACCTGTAAACGAATTACGTCCCTTGGACATAAAATGTCAACGAGTATCATTTTGCGTGCCATAGAGTGCCAGTGGCATTTCTGACGTGGTCATTTCTGTTGAAAGTACGTATACAAATGAAAAACTTACGGTGAAACTCATTGTTGCCGTGTCATGGCTTGTACATGCAACTTCTGGGCTCACTTGGTAAGAGATTAACGTTGTGTCTTGATACAGGCTTGCTGCAATAATCATAACAAGTATCATAGTAACAACCATTACAACACGCCAGATAATAATGTACATATACTATACGTAATACCTTTATAAATAATAACCATTTGGACACTCAGATCGCAGAAAGAGCAACGTTATCTCTATTTTTTCTATTTACCCGTAAACGAAGTACGTCCCTTGGACATAAAATGTCAACGAGTATCATTTTGCGTGCCATAGAGTGCCAGTGGCATTTCTGACGTGGTCATCTCTGTTGAAAGTACGTATACAAATGAAAAACTTACGGTGAAACTCATTGTTGCCGTGTCATGGCTTGTACATGCAACTTCTGGGCTCACTTGGTAAGAGATTAACGTTGTGTCTTGATACAGGTTTGCTGCAATAATCATAACAAGTATCATAGTAACAACCATTACAACACGCCAGATAATAATGTACATATTCTATACGTAATACCTTTATAAACAATAACCATTTGGACACTCAGATCGCAGAAAGAGCAACGTTATCTCTATTTTTTATATTTACCCGTAAACGAATTACGTCCCTTGGACATAAAATGTCAACGAGTATCATTTTGCGTGCCATAGAGTGTCAGTGGCATTTCTGACGTGGTCATCTCTGTTGAAAGTACGTATACAAATGAAAAACTTACGGTGAAACTCATTGTTGCCGTGTCATGGCTTGTACATGCAACTTCTGGGCTCACTTGGTAAGAGATTAACGTTGTGTCTTGATACAGGTTTGCTGCAATAATCATAACAAGTATCATAGTAACAACCATTACAACACGCCAGATAATAATGTACATATTTTATACGTAATACCTTTATAAATAATAACCATTTGGACACTCAGATCGCAGAAAGAGCAACGTTATCTCTATTTTTTCTATTTACACGTAAACGAAGTACGTCCCTTGGACATAAAATGTCAACGAGTATCATTTTGCGTGCCATAGAGTGCCAGTGGTATTTCTGACGTGGTCATCTCTGTTGAAAGTACGTATACAAATGAAAAACTTACGGTGAAACTCATTGTTGCCGTGTCATGGCTTGTACATGCAACTTCTGGGCTCACTTGGTAAGAGATTAACGTTGTGTCTTGATACAGGTTTGCTGCAATAATCATAACAAGTATCATAGTAACAACCATTACAACACGCCAGATAATAATGTACATATTCTATACGTAATACCTTTATAAATAATAACCATTTGGACACTCAGATCGCAGAAAGAGCAACGTTATCTCTATTTTTTCTATTTACCCGTAAACGAAGTACGTTCCTTGGACATAAAATGTCAACGAGTATCATTTTGCGTGCCATAGAGTGCCAGTGGCATTTCTGACGTGGTCATCTCTGTTGAAAGTACGTATACAAATGAAAAACTTACGGTGAAACTCATTGTTGCCGTGTCATGGCTTGTACATGCAACTTCTGGGCTCACTTGATAAGAGATTAACGTTGTGTCTTGATACAGGTTTGCTGCAATAATCATAACAAGTATCATAGTAACAACCATTACAACACGCCAGATAATAATGTACATATTCTATACGTAATACCTTTATAAATAATAACCATTTGGACACTCAGATCGCAGAAAGAGCAACGTTATCTCTATTTTTTCTATTTACCCGTAAACGAAGTACGTCCCTTGGACATAAAATGTCAACGAGTATCATTTTGCGTGCCATAGAGTGCCAGTGGCATTTCTGACGTGGTAATCTCTGTTGAAAGTACGTATACAAATGAAAAACTTACGGTGAAACTCATTGTTGCCGTGTCATGGCTTGTACATGCAACTTCTGGGCTCACTTGGTAAGAGATTAACGTTGTGTCTTGATACAGGTTTGCTGCAATAATCATAACAAGTATCATAGTAACAACCATTACAACACGCCAGATAATAATGTACATATTCTATACGTAATACCTTTATAAATAATAACCATTTGGACACTCAGATCGCAGAAAGAGCAACGTTATCTCTATTTTTTCTATTTACCCGTAAACGAATTACGTCCCTTGGACATAAAATGTCAACGAGTATCATTTTGCGTGCCATAGAGTGCCAGTGGCATTTCTGACGTGGTCATCTCTGTTGAAAGTACGTATACAAATGAAAAACTTACGGTGAAACTCATTGTAGCCGTGTCATGGCATGTTCATGCAACTTCTGGGCTCACTTGGTAAGAGATTAACGTTGTGTCTTGATACAGGTTTGCTGCAATAATCATAACAAGTATCATAGTAACAACCATTACAACACGCCAGATAATAATGTACATATTCTATACGTAATACCTTTATAAATAATAACCATTTGGACACTCAGATCGCAGAAAGAGCAACGTTATCTCTATTTTTTCTATTTACCCGTAAACGAAGAACGTCCCTTGGACATAAAATGTCAACGAGTATCATTTTGCGTGCCATAGAGTGCCAGTGGCATTTCTGACGTGGTCATCTCTGTTGAAAGTACGTATACAAATGAAAAACTTACGGTGAAACTCATTGTTGCCGTGTCATGGCTTGTATATGCAACTTCTGGGCTTACTTGGTAAGAGATTAACGTTGTGTCTTGATACAGGTTTGCTGCAATAATCATAACAAGTATCATAGTAACAACCATTACAACACGCCAGATAATAATGTACATATTCTATACGTAATACCTTTATAAATAATAACCATTTGGACACTCAGATCGCAGAAAGAGCAACGTTATCTCTATTTTTTCTATTTACCCGTAAACGAAGTACGTCCCTTGGACATAAAATGTCAACGAGTATCATTTTGCGTGCCATAGAGTGCCAGTGGCATTTCTGACGTGGTCATCTCTGTTGAAAGTACGTATACAAATGAAAAACTTACGGTGAAACTCATTGTTGCCGTGTCATGGCTTGTACATGCAACTTCTGGGCTCACTTGGTAAGCGATTAACGTTGTGTCTTGATACAGGTTTGCTGCAATAATCATAACAAGTATCATAGTAACAACCATTACAACACGCCAGATAATAATGTACATATTCTATACGTAATACCTTTATAAATAATAACCATTTGGACACTCAGATCGCAGAAAGAGCAACGTTATCTCTATTTTTTCTATTTACCCGTAAACGAATTACGTCCCTTGGACATAAAATGTCAACGAGTATCATTTTGCGTGCCATAGAGTGCCAGTGGCATTTCTGACGTGGTCATCTCTGTTGAAAGTACGTATACAAATGAAAAACTTACGGTGAAACTCAGTGTTGCCGTGTCATGGCTTGTACATGCAACTTCTGGGCTCACTTGGTAAGAGATTAACGTTGTGTCTTGATACAGGTTTGCTGCAATAATCATAACAAGTATCATAGTAACAACCATTACAACACGCCAGATAATAATGTACATATTCTATACGTAATACCTTTATAAATAATAACCATTTGGACACTCAGATCGCAGAAAGAGCAACGTTATCTCTATTTTTTCTATTTACCCGTAAACGAAGTACGTCCCTTGGACATAAATGTCAACGAGTATCATTTGCGTGCCATAGAGTGCCAAGTGGCATTTCTGACGTGGTCATCTCTGTTGAAAGTACGTATACAAATGAAAAACTTACGGTGAAACTCATTGTTGCCGTGTCATGGCTTGTACATGCAACTTCTGGGCTCACTTGGTAAGAGATTAACGTTGTGTCTTGATACAGGTTTGCTGCAATAATCATAACAAGTATCATAGTAACAAACCATTACAACACGCCAGATAATAATGTACATATTCTATACGTAATACCTTTATAAATAATAACCATTTGGACACTCAGATCGCAGAAAGAGCACGTTATCTCTATTTTTTCTATTTACCCGTAAACGAATTACGTCCCTTGGACATAAAATGTAAACGAGTATCATTTTGCGTGCCATAGAGTGCCAGTGCATTTCTGACGTGGTCATCTCTGTTGAAAGTACGTATACAAATGAAAAACTTACGGTGAAACTCATTGTTGCCGTGTCATGGCTTGTACATGCAACTTCTGGCTCACTTGGTAAGAGATTAACGTTGTGTCTTGATACAGGTTTGCTGCAATAATCATAACAAATATCATAGTAACAACCATTGCAACACGCCAGTAATAATGTACATATTCTATACGTAATACCTATATAAATAATAACCATTTGGACACTCAGATCGCAGAAAGAGCAACGTTATCTCTATTTTTCTATTTACCCGTAAACGAATTACGTCCTTGGACATAAAATGTCAACGAGTATCATTTTTGCGTGCCATAGAGTGCCAGTGGCATTTCTGACGTGGTCATCTCTGTTGAAAGTACGTATACAAATGAAAAACTTACGGTGAAACTCATTGTTGCCGTGTCATGGCTTGTACATGCAACTTCTGGGCTCACTTGGTAAGAGATTAACGTTGTGTCTTGATACAGGTTTGCTGCAATAATCATAACAAGTATCATAGTAACAACCATTACAACACGCCAGATAATAATGTACATATTCTATACGTATACCTTTATAAATAATAACCATTTGGACACTCATATCGCAGAAAGAGCAACGTTATCTCTATTTTTTCTATTTACCCGTAAACGAAGTACGTCCCTTGGACATAAAATGTCAACGAGTATCATTTTGCGTGCCATAGAGTGCCAGTGGCATTTCTGACGTGGTCATCTCTGTTGAAAGTACGTATACAAATGAAAAAACTTACGGTGAAAACTCATTGTTGCCGTGTCATGGCTTGTACATGCAACTTCTGGGCTCACTTGGTAAGAGATTAACGTTGTGTCTTGTTACAGGTTTGCTGCAATAATCATAACAAGTATCATAGTAACAACCATTGCAACACGCCAGATAATAATGTACATATTCTATACGTAATACCTATATAAATAATAACCATTTTGGACACTCAAGATCGCAGAAAGAGCAACGTTATCTCTATTTTTTCTATTTACCGTAAACGAATTACGTCCCTTGGACATAAATGTCAACGAGTATCATTTTGCGTGCCATAGAGTGCCAGTGGCATTTCTGACGTGGTCATCTCTGTTGAAAGTACGTATACAAATGAAAAACTTACGGTGAAACTCATTGTTGCCGTGTCATGGCTTGTACATGCAACTTCTGGGCTCACTTGGTAGAGATTAACGTTGTGTCTTGATACAGGTTTGCTGCAATAATCATAACAAGTATCATAGTAACAACATTACAACACGCAGATAATAATGTACATATTCTATACGTAATACCTATATAAATAATAACCATTGGACACTCAGATCGCAGAAGAGCAACGTTATCTCTATTTTTTCTATTTACCCGTAAACGATTACGTCCTTGGACATAAAATGTCAACGAGTATCATTTTGCGTGCCATAGAGTGCCAGTGGCATTTCTGACGTGGTCATCTCTGTTGAAAGTACGTATACAAATGAAAAACTTACGGTGAAACTCATTGTTGCCGTGTCATGGCTTGTACATGCAACTTCTGGGCTCACTTGGTAAGAGATTAACGTTGTGTCATGATACAGGTTTTGCTGCAATAATCATAACAAGTATCATAGTAACAACCATTACAACACGCCAGATAATAATGTACATATTCTTATAAGTACATTACCTTTATAAATAATAACCATTTGGACACTCAGATCGCAGAAAGAGCAACGTTATCTCTATTTTTTCTATTTACCCGTAAACGAATTACGTCCCTTGGACATAAAATTGTAAACGAGTATCATTTTGCGTGCCATAGAGTGCCAGTGGACTTTCTGACGTGGTCATCTCTGTTGAAAGTACGTATACAAATGAAAAACTTACGGTGAAACTCATTGTTGCCGTGTCATGGCTTGTACATGCAACTTCTGGGCTCACTTGGTAAGAGATTAACGTTGTGTCTTGATACAGGTTTGCTGCAATAATCATAACAAGTATCATAGTAACAACCATTACAACACGCCAGATAATAATGTACATATTCTATACGTAATACCTTTATAAATAATAACCATTTGGACACTCAGATCGCAGAAAGAGCAACGTTATCTCTATTTTTTCTATTTACCCGTAAACGAAGTACGTCCTTGGACATAAAATGTCACGAGTATCATTTTGCGTGCATAGAGTGCCAGTGGCATTTCTGACGTGGTCATCTCTGTTGAAAGTACGTATACAAATGAAAACTTACGGTGAAACTCATTGTTGCCGTGTCATGGCTTGTACATGCAACTTCTGGCTCACTTGGTAAGAGATTTACGTTGTGTCTTGATACAGGTTTGCTGCAATAATCATACAAGTATCATAGTAACAACCATTACAACACGCTAGATAATAATGTACATATTCTTATACGTAATACCTTTATAAATAATAACCATTTGA